>OY747720.1:32790909-32938409 GCA_963556495.2 Valencia hispanica
TTTTATCAGAATAAATACAACTGGTCCATTGGAAACCTGTGATCCTCTGGCCCCAAAGCCAGGAGGGTAGTCTCTACATTTTTCTTATGCTACTGGGAGGCTCTGGGTGCCTCATTTGTCCACTTCTGCAGTTTTCATTCTGGCAGATTAAACAAATGTTGCCTGTCTACAAACAGGGCATTTAGCTCGTGAAAATGGGATTACATTTGTGTCAAAACTAAACTCAGCGGTTTTTAACTAAAGGATGGCGGTTGGGTTTAAACATTCACATGCAGACACAATTCTTTTTTTTCATGGATAGGACTGTTTGTATGAAAGCTAGTCATGCTGTTTTTATTTCCTTTTTTACTCTTTTTAATTAATTCTGTTTTACTTTTAAAAAATTGTGCATGGATTTTCGCTTGAATTTGGATGTTTTATGCCAAGTATGTTTTTTTGAGGGGAGTGCAACAAGTAAATAAAATATGCCATTTGAAGAAGAGAAAATATTTTCATGTATGTTTTTTTCAGCAGGTTGAGGGAGAATTGTGTACAGTTTATAATTCATGCATTTTGGCTCACTGCCCAGGGCAGCATAGCCTGATAGGGACGCCAGGAAACAAACAAAAAGATCCGTTAGTCAGACCCAGAATACATTTTAGCTTGAGTCTAATGTGATACAGTAAATGTGTCAAATTGTTGTTAAAGTGATTTTCAAAATCTTTAGAACGCATGATTTTGTGTGTAAAAAAATTGGTTTTAGTAGAAATCAATGGGGGCTCTTTAGTGAGGATGTAAAGAGCTACTCCAAATAGTGGTGGAAACAGATCTGTTGTGTTGTTAATCTTTGACCTAACCAAGACTCTAATTGCCAACAAAGCCCAACCCCCTATTTATTTTATAGAAAATTGATTACTTTTATTGTTTTTTTTTCTTGTAACAAATACTAAAACTGTTCAAGTAATTGGCATTTCAATTATTACAATACTGAAACTGATTAAATGTTATTTGATTAAAATATATTTAATTAAAATGATTGAAAGATATGTATGTATTTATGATATTTATGATTTAATATCAGTTTTTGAGAGCTTGTACATTTTTTAATAAAGGTGTTGAGAAGGTAAGATAGGATAAAAAAAAATTATATATATATATGTTTTTTAAATATATTACTTTAAAAAGTTGATGACTTCAGTAATGTAATTGGAATATCAAAATGTGTTGATTAAAAACGTACAGATTTTTTTGCCAAGTGTGTTTTGCCATGGGGGGGTGGATGTGTGTCTGGTTGTGTCTGGAGGGATGGGCTTGCCCAGGGAAACTTTCCTGAAAGAACCGCCACTGTCTCTGAGCTGGCCTGCAAGTTTGAAGGAGGAGGCTGGTAACTAAACAACTGCTGACGTATTCCGTGCACCAATGGGATTGCAGAGAATCTTCGCACGTGAGACAGTTGGTTTTGGAAAGAAGAAAAAAAAAAAATCCCCCACTGCGTCCGGGAAGTCCCAGCGGTGATTGGATGCAGGATTAAGCATGGAGAGCCATCATGCTGCAGTAGGGATGCGCTTTACGGGGTCCAGCAGGGGCTGCAAGGAGGACGATGCAGCAGCAGCAGCAGCAGCAGCAGCATAGGGCTACCAGTTTCCCTCAGTGTTTATTTGTGAGATTAAGCGCTACTTAGCTCTGTGTGTGTGTGTGTGTGTGTGCGTGTGCGTGTGCGTGTGTGTGCGGACGCAGGACGCTCCAAGCCGCGTCAGGTGGATGCGCTGCAGCGATCCACTTCGCCCCTATGGATCGCGTCCATGGATGTCTTCAAACCTGCTTTGGACAACAGTTTGATTCCTAAAACGTCACTATCTGAAGAAGCAGAGGCGGATGTCTTTCGCTGGCCCAGCACAGCGGAGAGCGGCAGCGGCTCGGCGAAGGATGCGGAGTCCGCCGCGCCGCCGCCGGGTGTCTGGACGGCCGTGTTCGACTATGAGGCCACTGCGGACGATGAGCTCAGCCTGCGCAGGGGGGACCTGGTGGAGGTCCTGTCCAAGGACTCCCTGGTGTCGGGAGACGAGGGCTGGTGGACCGGTATGATAGCAGACCGGGTTGGCATTTTCCCGTCCAATTATGTCAGCAAAAGGAACGGAACGGAGGAGGACGCAGGCCTGCGGGAGAGCTCGGAGCACTCAGTGCCTCCTCTGCACCGTGAGTATCCCATTGTCCATCCAATCTTTGGAAAATGAAATTAGTGTGCATGTAAAACCCAAATCAGGGGTGGAGTGTTTCTGGCATTAGCAGGAGGAAGCTCCCATTGAGAGTGCTGTGTCACTCCGGTTGGCCTAAAAACGGGCTGGCTAAGCATCCTCAGCTTCAGGACCATTATTCAAGTGGAGCACCCCATCCAATGGTATCCCCCAGAAAACACACTAAAGAGAACAGAACCTCCGTCCTTTACATGCAAAAGAAGTTTCCAATGTAAAGTGTGGTTTGCAATCTGATACATTCATTTTTGCACAGCCCGGGAGGTTTTTTTGCAAGAAATATACAGTGCCGCCACTAAAGGGGGGGTTATTAGGCAATGACCAGGCAGTTTATATTCACAAGTTTTTATGGTGGCATTCATTTGATCATGAACAGACATGCAATAAATTCCCTGATTTCGGGAGTCAGGAGAGATGCATCAATATATGATGTACCTGCTCTGCTGACTGAGCTATGCAAAATCCAATTTTAGATTTTTCAATACAAATATGTATGTATGTATGTATGTATGTATGTATGTATGTATGCATGTATGCATGTATGTATGCATGTATGCATGTATGTATGTATGCATGTATGCATGTATGTATGTATGCATGTATGCATGCATGTATGTATGTATGTATGTATGTATGTATGCATGCATACATGCATACATACATACATGCATACATGCATACATACATACATACATACATGCATACATGCATACATACATGCATGTATGCATGTATGTATGCATGTATGCATGTATGCATGTATGCATGTATGTATGCATGTATGTATGTATGCATGTATGCATGCATGTATGTATGTATGTATGTATGTATGTATGTATGTATGTATGTATGTATGTATGTATGTATGCATGCATGCATGCATGCATGCATGCATGCATGCATGCATGTATGTATGTATGTATGTATGTATGTATGTATGTATGTATGTATGTATGTATGTATGTATGTATGTATGTATGTATGTATGTATGTATGTATGTATGTATGTATGTATGTATGTATGTATGTATGTATGTATGTATGTATGCATGTACTCTCAGCCCAGCCGGTCCACTTTCTTGAAATATAATAGCAGGCTGATAAAAGTCCTGCTTTTTTGAGTCCCACCCCCCTCAAAATCGTGAGCAGCCCCCAGCTAGCCACCCTCTTATAAGATTTCTGGACACTCCACTCTAAATATGTACTAAAGATGCTGAATAATTTTCAGAGGGATGCATGTTCTAACCACACATCCAGTTTTACTCACAAACACATTTCCATGCTGTGTCGGCGTATGAATCTAAAAGGTTATGAGATTTAGATAGACCTGCTTTGTTTGGGTGGACCACGCTATCTCAGCCAGGCGTTCACACTGAGACAGGTGGCCTACTTTCACACATCTGAAATATTCATCAAGGTCAGTCTCATGAAGCAGCGACAGAGAGAGATGCTTTCATTACGCTCCCTCTGATCTACACTGGGGGGGAAAAAAAGTTGAATTTAGTCTATGAAATTACTGTAGCAATTTGCGTACATTTTGTTTGGAAATGTTTCGATTGATATTTCTCATTTGAAATAATGTAGGTCAAAAGAATGTCAACTAAATTAACTTCTATTTTTTTAAGATCATTTTGCTTCTCTGGTTTGTCCTCCATGTTAAACAAAACAAAAAATACAACAAGATATAGGCATCAAATGTTTCAGAACTCTGAATTCTGAATAGGTGGCATGTAAGCTGTTTTCCTGAGCTAAGCTATGCTGTTCTTTCCCAACAACTTCCTCAGAGTTCTAAAGCTCAGCTTGCTCGCAAGTTTGACTTTAGCATTAGCGCTGTTGCTATCCTAGCTAAAGTTGGAATAAAAACTTCAATTTTTGCTCCACCATGGAAACTATTTCAACCACAGGTCCTATGACAGTTGTATGACGTAGTGGACTTCAAAGACTAAAGATGAAATATTAAGAATAATGTTGAAAAGCTGATAATGAAGCTCAAATTATATTTCAAGAAAAGACAAAACATTGAAAGAAGTTTACATCTTGAGAAGCTTGACCTTCAAAAAACAAAGTTGAAAAAAATGGTGTATATATATAGTAAATTCTAAATGCTGAAAAAGCTGTGTTCTACCAAAACAGCTTTTTTTTCACACAGGATAAACCAAAAACTGTTGCTGTTTTTTTTGCACCAGTCCTTGGCTTGAGTTAATGATTCAAATCGCAATAACAGTTTTTTAAGTTGAATAATTATATTTAGTTGTTTTGTTTTTTTGCAACATATCAGCTATGTTCTTAATACAGTTATAATACATTTCACTTTTTATCTTTGCATTCTGATTTCCTTGTGATATTCCCCCTTTGATTTACATTTTTATATTTTTTCTAATACTTTTGCCCTTTATCTTTGTTTGTTTTAAAAACAAACAAAACGATAATTTTGAGTTTTTTCCCCATCCAAGTGTTCCTAATACTCTATCTGCCGTTCTTAACTTTTACAAAGTTGATATGTAATAGTATCCATGTAAACGTATCAGCCTAACTGTTCTCTGTTGGACATCGCCCAGTTGGCTGAATCAACATCTTTAGTTAAATGCTAATCACAATTTTGAGGTAGGATTTGTTAGTAAAATAAAGTCATCAATGTTAGCATTTAATCATCAAAATTTACAAACTAATATACATAGATGGAAACTTAAATATGTTATTGACTTAAATGTAATACCTTCCAAAACTCAATTTTGTAGTAGGCCTTTATTTTTTTCTTCTCCAACCCTAGATTCTGTTTTAGGACAGATACTTGCTCTGTTTGATGAAACAAAGCAACATAAGGAAAGAGAAAGCATTGTTCACATAAGTGACCTAGTTTTGAGGAAAAATCAGCATATCAGAGACTCATGACGGTGGTAACAAGTTAGTGTTGTTTCCGTCTTCTTTGCAACACAGTCTTGGAGATTGATTTCTCGGAGCTCACCCTGGAGGAGATCATCGGGGTCGGTGGTTTTGGAAAAGTCTACCGTGCAATATGGCGGGGTGCGGAGGTAGCCGTGAAGGCAGCCCGACGGGACCCCGACGAGGATGTGGCGCAGACTGTGGAGAGCGTGCGTCAGGAGGCCAAGCTCTTCGCCATGCTCAACCATCCCAACATCATGGCTCTTCTTGGGGTGTGCCTGCAGGAGCCCAACCTGTGCCTGATCATGGAGTACGCTCGAGGGGGACCTCTGAACCGGGCCCTCGCTGGGAAACGCATCCCCCCTTGCACACTGGTGAACTGGGCGGTGCAGATTGCACGAGGAATGCATTACCTCCATGACCAGGCCATCGTCCCCATTATACACAGAGACCTCAAGTCCAGCAACAGTAAGGTTCCCACATTTCGTGTTCTCAATATCGTCTTATTGTTAAAATGTTTGAAGAAAGGCAAGAAAACAATGAAAACATCCCATACATACGTCTGTTTTAAGCAACTTCTCTATTGTATTTTTAAGGGTTATAGAATGAGTGCAGAAATAAATAGTTATGAAACTCCAGTCAATAATAGCATGATCGGCATTAGTGCAGACTTTCTCTTTGATCTGTAGCTTCCTCACCCCACACAGACATCATGCTGATTCTGAGTTATGTGATAGTAAAGATTCTCTTAATGCACCTTTAAAATGTTATGTAAATCCATTACTGAAACAGTATCATGCTTATCATATTTTTATTATTACTAATGGTTAGAAAGTATGTGAAGTTAAATCAGGAGGAAAAGGAGCTTGCATGTTTACTTGTGGAGTTGTTGTAATCTTGCGTTTTGCCCATTTGGATCTTCTAAGTCCCAAGCCTATTACTGAGGATTTGCCCAATGCTTTGCTCCGGCCTCCTCATTGGTAGCTCTGACAATCTGTGAAACAAGGTTCTTAGCTGTGATTGGCTGATTTTGTGGCGATCGTCTCAAGAGCTTCACTTCTGGACTTTGTGGGGAAAACCCAAACCTTCGTGACCTTACAGAAGCAAGTGGCCAGGCTGACCTGGCTTTCAAAGATTTCCGTTCCCTTTTAGGCCGGTCATGCCTTTTCAGAATCTTAGACATTAGGTTCTAAATGCTTTCTTTAGAACAGTATTAAGATATGAAATACTTAGAGTATGTTTAGTTTAGAAATCCCTTCTGAACCTATTTTTTACAGTCCTGTGCAAAACTTCTAAGTCAAATCAAGTTTATTTGTATTGGGGATGTTCGATATTGGCTGTTTTACCGATATCCGATATACCGATATAGCCTAACTCATAATTACCAATACCGATATAAACCGATACCGATATGTGGGGACCCTCCCTCATAAAAAACAAAAACTACTAAACCATTTTAGGTAACTACAATAACATATCTTGTATCATGCATACATGAGCTTTAAATATCTAGAAAAATTTAATAACTACTACAATTTTAGTTAGGCAATAGAAAAAGATGCCATTTTTCTTTTGTCTTCAAAAGTAGCTGGAACACATTCTCACACGGAGAATACTGACCAAAGCCCACCACACAGGGCAAATTTCTACTTTTAGAAAATGTAAACAACATTATACCTTTATAGCAGTGAGGTAAAGTGGAAACAACTGAAACAAGAATAAAAAATAAAAAACCAGCACACATTTAAGCAGGGCCAATAATTAACCTACTTTGGGTAATACAATCTTAAAAATAAACTGGGCTTAAACACTGCATTCATTTAGCTCTACATGTAACTGGCCAGTGGCCATAATTTAATACAATCAAACAACAACATTGACTTAATTAGCCTGAAACTCAAAAAAATAATATCTCAAAAACTAAACCTCAAATCTGTCATGTTTTGCCATTTTGAGAGAGAGAAGAAGTAGCTGAAGAGTTTGATATATAATATGCGTATGGTGTGAAAAAGTCATCTTATTTGAAAATAAAAATCGATACCGATAATTTCCGATATTACATTTTAATGCCAATATCGGCCGATAATGACTTTAGGTTGATAATATTGGACATCCCTACTTTGTATAGCACATTTCAGCAACAAGGCAGTTCAAATTGCTTTACGTGATTAAAACATAACACAATAAGCGAACAAAAAAAAGGAAACCATACATTGCGCTGGCAAAATATAGAGAGGTAATGAAAAGCTGCTATCCAGAACAGAATTAATCTACCTTCCAGTGATTATTGATCAAAGGCATCTCTAAGCAGATGGGTTTTTAGCCTTGATTTACAGAAACTCAGTGTTTCAACAGTTTTGCGGTTTTCTGGAAGTTTGTTACAGATTAGAGGAGCATAAAAACTTAATGTTGCTTCTCCATGTTTGGTTCTAACTCTGGGGATGCAGAGTAGACTTGAACCAGAGGACCTGATTACTCTGGAAAGTTGATACAACAACAGATCTTCAATGTATTTTGTTGCTAAGCCATTCAGTCTCTTCTCTGAGCTACAGGGGAGCCAGTCTAAGGACTTTGAACTGGGGTGATGTGCTCCATTTTTCTAGTTCTATTGAGTACAGTGGTGTTCTGGATCAGCTGCAGCTGTCTGATTGGGGTGTCTAAATGATCCCTTTTAAAAAATATATATTTTGGTTGCAATTAAACTAATTTTCAGTCCAGTTCCTAAATGCCAGAATCCCAAGCCAGAGAATTTAAGCTCCTCACAGTAGTTTGCTGAAATTTTGGCTCATTCCTCCTGACAAAACTGATGTAACCAAGTTTGTTGGACACCTTGCTCACACACCTGCCCACAAATGATTAGGACTTTGTGATGGTAACTCCTAAACATTGACTTCGCTACTTTGTAACTATTTGGCGGAATAATTAGGATCACTCTTCATTTAGAAGACCACTTTGTGCTCACCCTTTATCTTCCTGGATTGAGATGTTGCTTCAATATTTCTACTAAAGCTCTTTCCTCATGATGCCATCTTTTTTGTGAAGTGCACCAGTCCCTCCTGCAGCAGAACACTGCACATCCGCCTGAACACACCATCCCTATGATGGAGTATGGCACTGGCAGGATAATGCTGTGGGGACACTTTCCTTCCTTCAGGGATAGGGAAGCTAGTCAGAATTAAGTGGAAGATGGATGCTATTAAACACAGGGCGATCCTTGAAGAAAACATGTTAGAGGATACAAAACACTTAAGACTGGATTGGAGGTTCACCTTCCAGCAGGATAGTGACCCTGTACATGCAGCCAGAGATACAATGGAATGGTTTAGAGCGTATTCCCATTTTAATTTCAGTTCAATTCAGTTTATTTATAAAGCGCCAATTCACAGCACATGTCATCTCAAGGCACTTTACAAGAAAAGTGACTTCAATTCAATTGTACACGACCACGAGCGACTGGGGGTTTGAGAAGACAGAGCAGAAACACAAGAAGAACACAACTCATTTAAGAGTACTTTCTATGATAAACAAAATACATTTTCATCAATTGATTCATTACCCCCCCCCCCCCCCCCCCCCGATGCCCCGGACAGCACGTGAAAAGTGTACATTGGTCACCCTAATGTAGACATTATGTAACCCACCAACACCAAAAATTTGCAATGTTTTTCCCCAGTAAATATTTTTTTATGTTGCTGTTGACATTAAATCTACACCAGATGTCAGTAACAACCCAAGTAATCGAGACATACAAAGTAATCAAAGCAAATTAGTCCACAAATGGGTAAGAAATTAGAGTTACACAGCAAATAAGTATTGAACACACTTGTAGAAATGCTCTATTTCGTGAAAAAACCTTTTTAAGTAATGACAACTTTTAGACTAGCCACGTGTCTTACTTCTGGTGTTCCTTTCTGTGCACTCTGATCGTCAGTTCTTCCATCGATTTTCAACTGGATACATATTTCAAAGACCGTGTTATTCTAGCAGTTTTACATTCCTCCTCTGAAACCAGTTAACAGTTTCCTTGGGTGTATGTTTGGGACTACTAGAAATCCACAAAATGTCCACATATATTTCCCCATTAACTCTTTCCTAAGTTATATGAAGTCTTGTGAAGCCAGTAACTTGAGCTGTATAACAGTTTAAGGTACATGATGTTCCCCCCTGCTAGCTTCATATTTGTCATGACGTTTGCGGAGTGATGTGCAGAACCATTCTTCCTCCAAACATGCTATGGACAATGACATCCAAAAATTTCAGCTTTGGCCTCATCTGACAATACGATATTCTCCCAGTATTCCACTGGCTTGCCCAAATCATTTAGCAAACTTTAAACGAGCTGCTGGATGTGGAGTCTTGTGCAGCGAGTGTTCAT
This sequence comes from Valencia hispanica, assembly GCA_963556495.2. Lineage (NCBI taxonomy): Eukaryota > Metazoa > Chordata > Actinopteri > Cyprinodontiformes > Valenciidae > Valencia > Valencia hispanica. The sequence goes on from OY747720.1 coordinate 32,800,399, forward strand.
AAAGGCCATTCTGGTTTTGGCATTACTTTGAGTTTTGATGGTGTTAAGCTGTACCTGAGGCTCTATATCAGTGCTCCTTGACTCTTTGATGACTCTTGATAATTCCTTTTACTCCTCTGTCAGAAATCCTATGAGGGGCACCTGGCCATGGCTGATTTATGGTGAAATGATGTTCCTAACACTACTGAATTATGTCTATTCTTTTACCGTCCTTCCATCCATTTGTCTATCTATTTTTCCATCCATCTATCAATCTGTTTTAGCTCTTGTCTTTTCTTCTCTTGGTATCTGACATCTGACATTATGTCACAGTGAACTTTGTATTTACACTTTCAAAAGTGTAAATCCAAATGCCTTCAGGTGGGGTTGCCAAGCCTACAGATAGCAACACAAAACCACACAGGCCAGACAACAAGGTACACTTACTAAGACCTAAGGACAATATGGATTGATCAATTAACCAAACATGAATGTTGTCAGACTGTCTTAAGAAGCCAGGAGTACCCAGATATAGCCTATGCTTGTACATGGAGAACATCTCCACACAGAAAGGTCTCACCCTCAGTTAGATCAGGCCAGATAAAAACATTTGGAATAAAGGGTAAAATGCAACATAACCACCATCAAATACCCTGGGAGACTGTTGATCTTCCCACGCTCCTGATAATGTTCCTATATTCACATTTTTATCTTGAAATTCTTTTTACTTTTCCACAATGGTCTTTGTCAATCATTTTTATAGTTTCAGCTACATCCACTGACAGCCATTCCCATACCACCCCATTTGATGCTCTTACCTAAAGCGCTTTGAATTACATTGAGTGCACACATCTGAAGCATGACTGGCCTAAGGGGAAGAGGGGGTTGGGGTGGCTACAGTTGGAGTCATGCCTTACCTACTCAGCTGCACGCCAGTAGGGTTCAATCTAGTCACATATTCGGGCTGAATTTCTCAGGAAGTTTTCTGCAGCATCACAGTCACATGATTGGTAGATGAAGAGGCGTTTGATGTGCACCGCAGCCCTCGGACCCCTCCTCGTCCGCTGGGTGCAGCTGCAGCAGATGGCCTGGCTTTATGGAGCTGAGGAGACCTCAGAGCATGTGTTCACGAGGAGCCCTGCTTAGCCTGAGCATGTCAGGAAAAGGGGTGTTTTTCATTGCTTATTAGAGCAAATAGGTTTGTTGTAGCAGGCTATATCAGGGGTTAAACTGCAGAGTTAGTGTTTTGTACGAGTCTTTGGGCTGTAAAAGCATGAGCTGAATACATTAGCGTTAATCTAGGGGGTGGTTTTCTTCTCTGGATTGCTTTGTTGTTGTAGCGTATAGTTGCTCGGTTTTTACTGTTTATTCTTTCTTCTTCTCTTCTCTGCTTTTATCCTCTGAATCCTTTCATCCTGGCCTCCCACCAACCATTCCCTGTTTTGTTCATCACTCTTTTGTCCCCTTGTTTTCTTTTTTTTTTTGCACGTGTATTGTGCTAAATCACGGGACTCATGCCACCGCCTCTCCCAACGTCTCAAATCCTGATGGTGATCACCTAAAAACCCTCCACTTTAACCGCCCACCCTCCCACCAATCTGCATGTATCCCCTCCCTCCCACAACCTCCAAACTCATTTTCATTCTCCAACCCAAACCCCCCGCCCCGCTCCCCACCCACCTTCCCACCATTGCTTCCCACTTCATCGCCGCCCCAGTCCTGATCCTCGAGAGGGTGGAGATGGAGGACCTCAGCAACAAGACTCTGAAGATAACCGACTTTGGGTTGGCTCGGGAGTGGCACCGCACCACCAAGATGAGCGCCGCTGGGACCTACGCCTGGATGGCTCCTGAGGTTATCCGCTCGTCCACGTTCTCCAAGGGTAGCGACGTGTGGAGGTGGGCGGAGAGGCCCTGCAGAAAAAACAAGCTGCAGAGAGCTTTTAGGGATGGGGTAGAGCACGCTGACAAAAAAAAAAGAAAGAATCCATGAAAAATAGACAGATTTATTCATATTTATGACTATGTTTGACTTCATGAAAGACGTGCACACTATACATTTGGCATTTTCCACTTACTTTATTCCCATGAAGCCAACACAAACAATATTTTTGCCAAAATTGTCAAACTGAAAGCACTTGCGGTTCACAAATACTTAGATTTTTATTAAAAATGCTCAGTTATTATATTTATTATAAATAAAATATTTTATTGTTTTTTTGTTTGCTTGTTTCACTGCTTAAAAACCGACTAAACATGCTAAATTTAAATGAAATGAACAAAGTTGTGTGTTTTGTCATAAAGGGATTCGTAAATGATTGTAGTTCTGAAAAATAAAAAGGCTCTCATACATACAAAAAGAAAGGTAGGAATACAATTTCTGTCATGGTTTTAAGAAGCTGTCTGACCCATAAGCACAACACTCTCAGGAGACAGAATCAGATTTAAAAGTTTATCGAAGGTTATTTGGAAGTGAATGGATCTGGATCAGGAGCTGCTGGTGACCAGGAGCTGGATCTGTGTAATGGAGGACAATATAAGTGGATATCTTGATACAGAGAATACTTTATGACAGATCTGCTCACAGCTGATGAGGTAATGGAATCCAAGAAATTACTCAAGTAAGAGTAAAAAAGTGTTTTTTGTAAAAAAAAAGGCTGCTTTAGTACTGAGTAACTGATCAGAACGATTTCATTTAATATTTCAAAATTGATGTCATCGGAGAGACAAAATAAAAAAATATATACATGTGCAAATTCTGGTATTTTACAGAGTAAAATAAAAAATACTACAAAGGAATAACATACAGCAAACAAGACATCTAACTTTACCATAAACTGTAGGTTTCTGGTGCTTTTTTGGCTACAACAAGCTTGTTCTTTTTCAAAGGAAGTTACTCGCAGTAGGTAGAGTACCCAGAAATTTTACTCAAGTAAGAGTAGCGATACTATATAATAATACTATTTAAGTATAAGTGAAAAGTACGGTGCAGTAATATTACTTCTAGAAGTAATTTTTTCCCCAAAAAAGTTACTCAAGGTAATGTAACTGAGTGAAATGTAGCTAGTTACTACCCATCTCTGTTCACACCTTATGAGGCACCCATTAAGTAAATGGTTGTAATAAAATGAGCAATTTTTTGAGCACAAGATAATCCATCTAAAATAGCTTAGTTCCTTTAGTCAATTCTCCTGATTTTTGAACTGTCCTTGTTTTGATAATGTTTCATTTACCTATTGTCTACCTGAGTAAGGGTAGATTCTATTTCGTGAACTTTGTAACCAGTCAGCCTGCTCTGAAATGTAACCTCTTTCTGATTTAATCTAACAGCCATATGCTGGAGAACTCCTGATGTGATCATACTTCTCAGTCTGGTTCAGATCGTCTTTTTATTAAACAACAATGGGGTGACTACTAATAAATGAACTCATTATTAAAAGGAGTAATTTAACAACTTTAATGATCAGTTATGTGGTAAATCTTTCAGGTTTGGCTTTTGAAACAAAATGTTTGCCATACATGGGATTTTTATAAAGCCTAACTGAACTGGTTTTGACTGGATTTAACTGTGTGAACAATTTTCTTTTGCATTATAATTACTTTCTAAATATATAGAATCAATTTGTTGTCTTCCTTTTATCCGAGATCAGGTCTTGGGGTCATCAGTTCCATCTTTCCAAAGCGATACTCTTTTTTTTTTTTTTTGATTTTCTTATCCCACGGTTTTTTCCCATTATTTATCACCCAGTGCTCCTACCTAGTTCTAGTCCTGGGGTTCTGCTCTCCCTCTGCCAGCCCTGAGAGGGCCCCGCACTGAAACCCAAGCCTCCTTCATGCTTGGGCAGTGAGCAGGCCCTTCTTTTCACCAGATGGGGCGGGGTTTCCCCAGCTGGACGGAGCGCGTGGAAGGATCACGTTATTCCAGCCAGATCCTCCCCAACCCTTCAGACGGGACTCACATTAGCTGCTCAAGGGAACACGGGGAGAAGATGCAAACTCCACACAGAAAGGCCCTTTAGCCAACCCCACCCAGGGTGTGGGTGCCGATGATGCGGGGGAACAAACACACCCTCAGCACCCACAGCGTCCCCGGCGGTAATTGAACCCGGGACCTTCTAGCTGTGAGGTGAGCTGCTCTACCAGCTGCTGGAAAATGTGTGCTCATCTGGGATGAGACCATAGGATGTTAACCTTTTGGGGTCAGGGTTTTATGGCTGTTTTTTGAAGTTACCAGTTATTATTCTTATGCTCTTATACTCTCAGTCTTTAAGACTGCAGCTTTTATGATTAGACGCAGGAGACACTAGTGGTGCCTTTAAGAGTTCAAAAAGACCAGGATTACTGATCAATACTTCTACGGTGTAAAAGAATCTTGACCATTCCTATATGATTCCTTGCTGATGTGTTTGATTAGTTAAGAAAGCTCATCCTCTCTGTCAAAAAGCTCACTGCTCTGCACATTGTCTAATCTTGACCTTTTCCATCTCTGCTTGGTATTTACATGAGTAGGGGGCAGAATGTAGCCCACCTGATGCTATCTTGACATTTACCGAAGGAAAGTGGCTTTCTTGGCTGTCCATTGTCTTTCAGCCAGCAGACTGTTTAACATTCATATATTCCTACGCACTTAAATCAATATGATCAAAATGCCACATATTCTGACTAAAAGCACTTTCTCTCGGTATGACATTGTAGAGATGTAGTTTTCATGCCATAATCACAAATCTGTATGAGTCTAGGTTTACTGATTGCCCGTGTTTTTATTTCCGTTTGATGGCAGTTATGGCGTGCTGTTGTGGGAGCTGCTGACCGGAGAAGTTCCTTTTCGAAGTATCGATTGTCTCGCCGTCGCTTATGGAGTGGCGATGAACAAACTGGCTTTGCCCATTCCCTCCACCTGTCCTGAGCCTTTTGCACGTTTAATGGAGAGTAAGTCAAAGAAAGTACTATCCCACAGCAACTGCAGCCCCAGAAATATATCTGACAAGCATGAATAATGCTTTTTTTTCTTCTTCTTTGCTACAGACTGCTGGAGCCCAGATCCACACTCGCGGCCACTGTTCACCACTATTCTGGACCAGCTCACCGCCATTGAGGAATCAGGCTTTTTTGAAATGCCAGCAGAGTCCTTCCATTCCCTGCAGGATGACTGGAAATTGGAAATCCAGGAGATGTTTGATCAGCTTAGGGCCAAGGAAAAGGTGATGATGAGATGGCAAAATGTGGGTTAGCTCATCCAGAAATCTCAAAGTGCTTTACGTTAAAAACAGGCAAAGGAAAACAGAAGATAAAACAGAAAAGTTAAAATAGCAAATATATGACATCATAAAAATAGTTAAAAGGCAGTCTGAATAAATGAGTCTTTAACTGCTCCTTAAAACAATCAACAGAATCAAGACGGTACAAAATTGGAGGCAAGATATTCCACAATCTTGGGGCCGCAGGCCTAAAGGCTTTATTCTCTCCAGATTTGGAATCTTTGTGGGGCCATTAACAGCCTTTGACAGGGAGATCTCAGACTGCAAGAAGTAAAAGTAAGGTCTACATTTTTTTTAATGAATTCTAAGATGTACCGGTAACCACTGTAAAGAGATTAAAGCTGGAATAATGTGCTGTCTCTTTTGTGTGTTAGTTTGCAGCAGCATTCTGGTACCCACTGGAGGCTTTCGAGAGCCTTCTGGTTCAAACACTTAAAAAAGGCTGTTACAATGATTAAGACAAGATTAAATAAAGGCATAAATAATCATCTCTAATTCAAATTTTGACACCAGAGTTCGAGGCTTAGAAATATTTATTGGCTGAAAAAAAAGAAAACAGTTTCTGATTAATCCACGAGAATGGTGCTCCAAGGACATGGAATCAAAGATAATGCCAAGGTTTCTGAGGTTAGGTTGGACAGACGAGGCCAATACACCGAGGTGTTTTAGTTATTCAGTTCTTTTTCTTTAACACATATACTTCATAGTTTGGCAGTGTGGCACTCAGATATTATGTCTGAGTGCCATGGAGAAGCCCAACAGATTTACTTTCACAGGTGGACCATTACGGCATTTGCTCTAATCCTCCACTTGATATATTTGTACTGTAATTTTCTGAGTATTGAGCACACCTGAATATAAGCCACACCTGCTAAATCTTTAAAGAGAATACATTTTTTACTTATATAGGCCGCACCCGAATACAAGCCACACATTTTCATGTTGTAACATGAGATATTTACACAGCAAGACGGAGCACAGAAGATTTTATTTATTACCTCCACCAGGAGGGAATGTTTTCATCTGTTTGTCTGTTTTTACTTTCTTTAATATAGAAAGTTCTCTAATATCAGATCTTCTGTTCTTTCTGTGTCTCTGCTCTGTCATCGGACAGGTTTCTTCCTGTTAAAGGGGAGATTTTCCTCTCCACTGTCGCTACATGCTTGCTCAGTATAAGGGATTGCTGTGTTTGGAAGTTGGTATCAACGGGACGCAACCTCAAATCAATGACTCAATGCAATCTGCTGGGATTCCTTAAATAGTAAACTAACTAAAACTTTAAACTAATTGGAATGTTTTTGATGACATTTTCAGGAAAAGTCTGCAATGGGACCAGGAACAACTGATTAAATTTTGGGGTTGACCCGACATGAAGTCCGTATCCACCCACCGACCAGTGGTGCAAACCTCCACTCCTCTCCCATGTCAGAGAGCTCACACAAGAGCACAGCGGCAGCACAGACACAGTTGTGTGTCTCATTAAGAGATCTTTTTTGGGAAAAGTTGGCGGAGGTCTGCACCCTCTGAGTGCTTTTCCTTCCCTAGTTTTAATTTAAGACGTGACTTTTACCTGGAAATAGGCAGTGGCGCGTCAACACAACATGACACAAAGTGACAGTAATGTAATAAAACATACTTTAGCCTACCAGAAAAGTCATTGATCGCTATCTTCATTTTCCTCAATAAAGCCACTGAAGTCGTATTTTTCAGTGTCTTTATGTACTCTGAAATCTTTTGTGGCCTTTTTACAGTCTCAGTTCTTCCCGCTGCCTCCTCCAACGTCTCACCATCGATTCATCGATGTCAAGCTTACGTACAGTAGCTCTATTTCTTTCTTTGACGGCCGGCTTGATTGCCTTTTAACTTAAAAGATGCATTTCTTTGCGTCGTTTCCATGATGAGGGTGTGAGCATAAAAACTACCGGTAGTGTCTTCTTCGGCGCCTAATCTTCCCCATATCTGTCTCAATTTTACGCTTCCTGCTATAGTGCCCCCCGGAGGCCGTTAGCCAGTAGAAAAATCTACAAATTAGCCACATCATTGTATAGGACGCAGGGTCCAAAGCGTATGAAAAAAGTAGCGGCTTATATTCCGAAAATTATGGTACATATACACACAGTATATATGGAATCTTTATTAGACATCGCTGTGGGTTTATTGCAATTGCTATGGACACAGAGACAGAAAAGAAAGGGGAAAATAGGGGAATAATATACAAAAATAAGAGAAGAGAGCCCAAGACTGAGCCTTGTGGTACCTCAAATGGGAGGCTATTGGAGTCTGACATGATTTGGTTTTAAAAAAACACTGAGTATTCTGCCAGAAAGATAGGAGGGAAACCACTCTAGAACCACATCTGATCAAGCAACTACATCCGCGGAGCCTGATGTGATTACACGTCATTTTCAGTTTATTTCTCTTTCCCTCCTCTCCTGGAATCCATCAGGAGCTGCGATCGTGGGAGGAAGAGCTGACCCGAGCTGCGCTGCAGCAGAAGTGCCAAGAGGAGGCGTTAAGGAAGCGTGAGCAGGAGCTAGCGGAAAGGGAGATCCACATCGTCGAGCGGGAGCTGAACATCATCATCCACCAGCTCTACCAGGAGAAGCCGCATGTGGAGAGCAGGCAGGGCAAGTTCCGCCGCAACCGCCTTAAACTCAAAGATGGAAACAGGATCAGCCTGCCCTCAGGTACAAACAATGTACAAGGAGATGAACAAATCATGTGTGAGGCCTCAAAACCTTAAATATTGGATGTTTGCATAGATTTGTTGACTTTGAACTTCCTACTGTTGCAAAAAGGAAATATTTCATTGAGGAATATTTCACTTATTAGAAGTGTTTTAATTAAACACTGTGATATATCATAGTATCGTCATAATATATCAAAGATATTGATAAACCTCAAATATTTCCACATTTTGTCATGTTGCAACTACTAATTTCAGTGTGCTTTAAGGGTCTTTTCATGTGACAAGCAAGCATCACCGCCGCACAATGCTGCCACTACCATGTTTCGCCATGGAAATGGTGTGTTCAGGCTCATGTGCAGTACTTATATTCTATCATACCACATTTACTATTTAATGTACTCGTGCTCATGCAAAAACTTAAATTGCAAAGTTCAAGAAAACCCAAATATGTTGAACACTGTACTTTACAACATGGATTGTACAGTACAGTTATAGTGCCTCGCAAAAGTATTTATACTGCTTGAAGTTCTCACATTTTCCACAAGTTCCTGATGGTCTCTGCTTAGATAAAAACTATCCGCACAGCATGATGCTGCCACCACCATGGAATGGGGTGTACAGGATGATGTCCAATGTTGCATTATTTTCTGTCTACAATTGCGAAGTGAAGGTACCATATTCATCTTTTTCTAAGATATTTAAATAAGAAAAGTCTTAAAAGTGGGGGATGCAAATGTATTCAGCATCCCTGCTGCATGATGCTGCAACCATGGCAGATGTTGTTTTCCTGCCTGGTTTGCATGTAGTGTGGCCTCCATTTGTATTGCACCCCTTTAACTCTGATACCCCTAAATAAAATCCAGCACCGCACAATTCCTTCTGAAGTCACTGCATTTGTAGTTGGAGTCCTCCTGCGTGTAAATAATCTTAGGATCAATGCAGCTGTCCTGCGAAGGCATCAGAGGGTTTGATGGAGAACATATGATGTTTTTGGTTGTAACATTACAAAGTTTCAAAAGGTTCAAAGGGTATGAATACTTTTCCAGGCGTTGCAAACGTAACACTCCACAGTCCCAGCTTTAAGGCTCCATCCAGTCCCAACAGTGTAGAAGCAACAGAGTTATTTTATGGGTTAAAAAGGTTATATTGTTTTGCTTTAGAACTGTATAAGTTTTTCCTCCTTGCCCTCTTTACTCTGATAACTTCAGCACTGATATGGAAGCTAAGGCATTTCCGTTGATGTCCTTCAGATTTTCAGCACAAAATTACAGTACAGGCATCTCCATCCCATGATCATCGGAGGAGTCTGCTCAGCAGCGGTTCCAGCCCTCCCACCAGCCCGCTCATGCTGCCTCGCCTTCGAGCCATCCAGCGTAAGCACAAGTCTCCTATTTTTTAAAGCATGACTCAGTGAGACTGGGAGTTGTTAGCGTGTCGTACAGCATCAAACTTTAAATAAGGTTTCATTTTTCAGTCACACCAGGGGAGGGCTGCACAGAGATTGAGAGAAAGGGGTCGAGGAAGAAAGGTCGTTCCCGTGGGTGTGGCGTGTACAGGGAGCACAGCGCAGACGCCAGGTGAAAGAACTTGATGTCAAATTTTTAATTAGTGTTTGATTGATTTGTCAAATTGCGTGTTTAGGCTGATAGAATAAAAACAAAAAAAATGGTGGATTTTCTCTTTCGCCACAGTGTGAAGCCTCCCCACGAGGGCAGCAGGCAGCGGTCCTGCAGCGCCCCAAACCTCCGCAGATCTCCGAGACACAGTCCAGCGGTGCCTGGAGTGCCGAGCCTACTGGAGACAGGTCAGCAGGAATGTCTTAGCTGATTTGTTTCCACATGAGAAATTAAGCTGTTGACATAACAGAGACACATCATCTGCCAACTGCTGCGGGTGATGACTCACTCACAGGTGTGCATGTCTGCAGCTCCTTAACCACGAAAAAGCAGTTGCAGGGGGGAAAATAATCTCATTCACACCTGAGTAGACTTAAAACAGACATCATTCACATGTTTTTATGTTGTAACAACGATATTCAATGTCTTTCATTGAGATTTTAGGTAATAAACTAATACAAAGTGGGTAATAGTTGTGAACAAGATTCCACATATGGTATGGTTTTCAAAATTCCAACAATTACCGCTGCAAATCTTTAGTGGCATGTCTCCACCGGCTTTGTACATCTCGAGGCAATTTTTTTTTGACCTGTTCTTCTATGCAAGCTCAGTCAGATTAAGTGGAGAGCATCTGTGCACATCCGTTTTTAAGTCTTGCCGCAGGTTCTCAATTGACTTTAGCTTTAGACTTGGACATTCTGGCACATAAACATGATTCGATCAAAATGTTTTCATCTAAAGGCTCGGTCACAATGACCCGTACCAACAGCTGCGAACACCCTACGAATGACTTTTGGACCATTGCCTTGGCTTTCTTAAGGCAGCCTTATAGGAATCCAGCGTTTGTAGCCCCTTCGTAACTTTGGGGGCCAGGGAGTGGTCTTGTCCAAGATTTTCTACGAAAGCACCACGAAAGCCCTTTTCATAGGAACTCCAGATTTCGTACGATTTGTACAAAACCATTGTTCGTAAGAACCTTTGTGACCGAAGCTTAAGGCCTAGCTGCATTTTTTTTTTTTTTTTTTTGCGATTGTCGTCCTGCGTGAAGGAAAACCTCCACCTCAGCCTTGAGCGTTTTGCAGCTTCTGACAGGTTTTCTTCCAGGCTTGTCTCTGACCAGCGCCCCTGTCCATGCTGAAGAGGAAAACAATCCCCCTCAGCGTGATGCTGCCACCACCACATTTACTTTGGATTTTTTTTTTCTGCTGTGTCCGCTCACATGGCTTTTGCCGAATTTTAATTTGGACATCTTATGGCTTTCATCTTAACATTTTTCCAAAAATGCTACATTTTGGGTGTGCACAACTAATAGTTGACCCAACAACAGATTCTCCCACCTGAGCTGTGAATCTCTGCTCCTCTGAAGTTACCAGGGATCTTTTGGCTGCTTTTCTGATTAAGACCTTCCACCAGTTAGTGTCATGTTTGGTGGTTTTAAGGACCCAAATGCAGCAAGAAAAATTTTAATGGTTTAATTGCAAAAAAACAAAAACAAGAACTTACAAAACTCAGGAGGACCAACAAATGTAACGACGGCAAAAACAAGAACCGGACAGGAAATAATGACGACAAACCAGCGAGTAGTGACTGTCAGAGGAAGGCTTAAGTATACTGAGGAGGTGTGTAAGTGGCAGGGAGAGGGCTAAAGGCTAATTAGGAGAAGCAGTTTCAGGTGAGAGGAAGAGAGCAGGTGGAAACAATCAGTAGCTGGGATGAAAGGCAGAATGGCTAGGGAAACTGGGAGGAAGACCAAGAGCAAAACATAAGGATTATACAGAGGACTGTACGAGAGGAATAAAGACTAACTATAAAACTAAGACCTATAAAGACCTAAGACCTATAAACCTAACCTGCTGTTGGAGAGCATTAGAGTGAAGAAAACAGAACTGAGGAAGTAAACCTACAAGGAAGAATTCTTTAAAGAGGGGCTAGAAAGAGGAATTAAATATAACAGAACTAACTGGGACTAATAATGGATAAGTGTCAATAGTAACTTAAGAAAATAAATAAGGGATGAACACAGACATGAGTAACCAAACATAAGAGCACCAGAGAGTGAAAAAACGTAGTGGAAGAAAAAACTCAAATTCAAAGCCCAAACACCCAAGGGACCTAACAGTTAGTTTACGTGGACAGACGTTACTTGGTAGGTTAGCTTTATTGGATGGCCAACTAAACAGTGCAATGTTAGACATGAGAAATTCTCTCTCGTGGTGGCAGCATGTTGTAGTAGTGTCACGCTGCCCTATTCCTGCCTGATTGTCTTCACCTGTCTGTCTCATCATCCACACCTGATCCTACTCACCTCCTGCCTTTAAGACCCCTCACTTCCTTTCACTCCCGGCCGGATCACCCTAGTCCTCCTTCCTCCTAGTCCTCTATTGTCTTCATCCCCATGGTGTGTCGTCTTCCTGCCTCTTCGTTCCAGCCCGATGTCCAGTGTCTCCGTTCACCACCATCATCACAATCTCCTCACTTTAATAAAACATCCTGCACCTTCCTTCAGCGAGTGCGTTTGGGTCCATTCTCCACACACCCACGTGACAAGTAGCTGTCTTACTTTAATTCTGATTGGCTTTTTGTAGACTTTGTTCATAATTCTTTTGATTGAAGCATTGCTTTTCTGGACAATTATTCCTAATGCTTTTGGATGCTGTGCAGCTGGAAGGATTTTTGCTCTTTTTTTTTTTTACTTTTAGACAGTTGTTATGAGTCATAACCTTTGCAACAATGTGTTTTGGGGGGTTTACAACCGGGAGCCACTAATTTGGGTCCCCAAAGCTCAATAATACCTTAACTACAGGCCCAAATATACTTGATACTTACATGATATGAGCTACGACATCATTTAATTTCCCTTTGGGGTAAAAAAAAAAAGTATTTTTGAATAGAATGTTTAAGGCAAGGGGTTGTGTTTTTAAAACCTAATCCTTCAAAGTGTGTACAATTTCTCCTGACCTGTCTTCTGTATTTTTAGCTCTTCATGATGATGTTTGTTCACTAATTTTCTCTAACAAACATCTGCGTCTGTCACAGGACAGCTGGATTACACACACATTGACTCTGTCTACTAATCAGGTCACTTATTAAGTTACACTGAATTTTAATTTGGGTTGTCAAGAGTAAATATGTCCACCACATTTATCCTATTTGTACTAGTAAACAATTTTTAAAACCATTTGTCTATTTTTTCTTTCTGCTCAACAATTACACACTACTTTGTGTTGGTCTGCCTGCCATATGCAGTAAAAGGAACAAACAGTACAGTTTGTGGTTGTAACATGGAATAAATGGGGGGTGAAGGCATATCAATGCTTTTGCGGGGCTCTGTGTGCAGTTTGTTTTACAAGTTTTTAATCACAACCCAGATGATAAAGTCATTCTGCTTTTTCTTTCAGAAAATGAAGATTGCTGTTTCACTACAGAGCCAGGTGCAGCTCCTGGCCAGTCCTACCTCTGCATTCCCTTCCAAAAAGATGCCCACGCACCTTCTTCCATCGACAATGAGGGAGATGAGTACTGCCTCAGCAGCCAGGTCCCTGGAACCCCGCCATGCAGGAAGAGCCCAGGGGGAGGCAGGCGTTCCGAGCTGGTTCTCCTGGGCTGTGGAGCTCTGTTGGCAGCTGTCGGACTGGGCTGCAACCTGCTAACGTTGGCCCAGCCCGAGGAGGGCATCAAATCCAGATGGGAGGGTTTCTTCCACAGAACAGGTGGCCAAAAACGTAGCACTAGCTCCCCAACTCGCAAGCTGTTTCACAGGGAAAGCCCCCTGAAGACTTCGGCCCCCTCCCTAGCCGAGCGAGGTCTCCCCTCCTCGTATACGCTCCTGTCCTTATCATCAGTGTCTGACTCCAACTCCACCCACTCACTGTTGCGCTCTGATAGCGACGAGCTGTTGATCTGCAGGCCTGCATCGGCGTCATCCCGGCCTCCGGTACCCCCTCCGCTCTCACAGCGTAAGGCGGTCCAGATAGCGGTCAACTCACTGGTCAACATTCACGTGGAAAGCTTCAAGCGAAACCCCCGCCAGTCCCTCACGCCAACGCACGTCCCCTGCGTCCCACCTTCCTCACGGAGCCTTCGTAGAACCCCGTCAGATGGAGCCATCAAGAACAGTCCTTCCAGTTCATTGGAGCCATTGCCAGAGAAGAAAGCTTTAGACAATGCAGGTAAAGGCTTGACAGCCCGTTTTTATTTCTTAGGACTCTATAAGTTTGTCTTTAAGCAAAGGCCTAATGTTCCAATAATGTCTGGGTTTTTAACAGATTTAACGACAGCAGGTGCTTTCAGGGGTTTAAAAGACGAATGTTCTGAGGTTCCCCGGCTTCCCAACCCAAACGTGGTCTTCCCCCCAACCCCTCGCCGTCGCTGTGCTCCAGAACGCCCCAAGACTTTGGACTTCGTGGCTCGGCCTCGTCCTTCGCCGCGGCAACGGAGTGACATGTTCTGGGGCGACTCGCGGCTCAGGGGCAACGGACAAACCCTGGGCAGCGGCGAGTCGCCGGCCTACACCTCCAGCACAGAGACTCCGCCCACTGTAGAGTTTGAAAGAGACTCCACGGTGCAGCCCACCCCCATGGAGGCCCCGACACCCTTCTCCCCCCGCAGGAATGCAAACCTGTTGGATCAATCGGATGAGGGACAATATCGGGACGGGACGGTCCCGCTTTGCAGACCGGAGTTTGGCCTTCCCAAAGACTCACCTTATAATCCAGGATTCTGGTCCTGACTCAGTCCAACACATGGACAGAGGTTGCTGTACTGCTAGCTGGAGGACTGTCAACACTCTGACTAAGTTAGTTTAAAATAAACCTGGGATCAGTTAGTCTTCCCCAGTCTGCAACATTGGAACAAAATTGCAATAAAGTTAGTTTCTTGCATTAGTTTAACTGCATTTTGATTTTTTTTTTAAATTTAATTGGCTTCTAAATTTCCGGCTTTAGAGAAAGAGATCAATCCGAAACCCCTCCATATCCCCTTCATATTTAGGTTCTTGTTTCTTTCTGTCACATGGCATCACAGAAGAACAGTACTGACAGCTTCACAAAAGCTTTACACTTTCAAGCTTGAGTTATGATTGTGCATTTAATGAAGTGCACTTTTGAAAATCATCATGAATGTAAGACAGCTTTCTTTTTTTTTATTGCCAGGAAGTAATTTATAAAATCACTCAAACTCCTCTGCTCCGTCTGTTTCCCACTTGTGTTCTGGCAGCGGGCGGATTCCCGTTTTGTACCAAGTACCCTTCCTCACCAGTCACTTCATATCCCACAGACAGGGAGAGCTGTAGATTGCTATAAGCACTCTTGTTTTTTTGCATCAGATCTACACTGTTGCAGGAACCAGAGAAAATGTCAGAGGGTTCATCGATTGACATTTTTACTCTTGTTTTTTTTTTATGATCCCGTTAAAGACACTCAGAAACCATTTTAAAACCTAAAAGGGGAACTTTGTGCTTGTATTCTGCTGTTAAACTGTTGGGATCGGAAACGCAAAGCTCGTTTCACCCACATGGGAAGCAGGCCCAGGTGATGCGTTGAGGTTTGTTTCCTAGTATTTATACTTTTTAATGATCTACTTAATTTATTCATTTATTTGGTGGCTTTTTTGAATCCTGTCTGCCTTGATTTTTACCACTTCTTAATATTTTATCTGAATGTTTCTGGGGCTTTCAGCCTTTGCACAAAACATCAAGTTATTTGCTTTTTTGCTGCACTTTCTTCATTGCTCTTTTATCTTCTTTTTATTGTCTATTAACAGGGTTTCCAAAGCTTAACAACCAGGAATTGTTTTCAGGGGGGAGTAGCTAAACAGCTCCTTTTTTTTTACAAAAAAAAAAAAGAATGTATTTATTTATTAAAAAAAATTTTTTTTAAATTACACCCTTTGCCAAGAAATGTAGCTACTCAATGAGCATTTGTTTTATTGTGTTAACCAGTAAAAATTCCAGTTTTTTGAAAGGAAGAAATCATTTGAAGACCACCAATAGTTTACTTTAAATAGTGATGGACATAAGTTATAATTTTTGGGAAGAGGTTGTAGATAAGATAATCATTTTACAAATCGTTAAAAGACAGACAAATATGGGATTTAAAAATAAATGGAAGCATTGGTTTATGCCAATTATTCTTATTCATTCATTTATTTATTTATTTATTTATTTATTTATTTATTTATTTATTTATTTATTTATTTATTTATTTATTTATTTCATGCAACATAAATATTATAAACAAACTATTTATTCCTTTCTTTAATTTAAGTGACCTAAATTAATCAATTCTAAAATATGAGCTCCCTTTGTCTTGGCACGTGTGTAAAATTGAATGCCCCTCCCCTTGGAACTGTGAAGAACATCATCATGTTCAATGTATACCATACACATCTGTTTGAATTACAGGTGAAGCTACGCTGAGCTCTTGGATGAAATGTGAGCACATATAAGCTGAAAATACTGTTTACTGATATTGTTTGTGGAGGTGGGCGATACTGCTATAGAGTGACTTGTATTTGCACTGGAACACACTGACTCGAGTAAAATCCGAAGAAAAAAATGAAACTGTTTCTCTACTTTCTTGTAGCGCTTCAGGTGGTGTGAACGATAATACCGTTCCGTATGTTGCATGTAAACTGAATAATGGAGCTAGTGGTGGTTCTTCATACGGAATAAACGGCTCACAACCCAGAGCAGCATGCACTGGGGGGCCGGCACAAGTACACCATGATTGGAGGGAAAAACGTGGAAAGTTATCCATCAGTAATGACCAAAACAACTTTTCTGTTTCTTATTGATATGTCCATTCATTAAGCCGCTTGCAGCCCCCTATGTTTTGCACACTTTAACCAACATTCAAAGATATGGCCATACACAGAGAATAGCTAATAATGCTGGATTTGGTAAGCCATCTAATCATTGCAAAATTTGGCACTGAATTCAAATAATGTTTCACAGTTTTAAGAAATAAAAAAATATTTAGAATATTAAAACTGGTCAAATCTAGAGTAGATTTTCTCCACTGAGCAATAGGGGTGTAACAGATATATTCGATATACAATGTTCTATCCATAAGAATAGGATACAATTTTTGGGGAAACCAAACCCCATTCTTTTTTTTTTTTTTTTCACAAGGGGGGGGGGATTCCCAAACACGACATCTTGTTTGTAAATAATATGTAATCAGTGTACGATGATACAGTTCAAGTTTGATGCGTTTATGGAGAACCCACACGTAACTCCTTGAAGAAAGACCCCGGGTTGGGATTTGAACCCAGAACCTTCTTGCTGTGAGGCAACAGTGCTAGCCACCAGCTATTTCTGATTTTGAACCAGTGCAGTGAAAAAAAAGAAAATGCAGCTCCAACTTAAATAAATTGCTTCAGGTGGTCACAAGTAAATGAATTAAGTTCATCCAAGTTAGTTTATGAAGATGTCAAGTTAATACATTAACTTGGAAAAAATGTCATTACTTGTGACCAATTAAAGCAATTTATTTGAATAGGAGCTGCATTTTCTTTTGTCAGTGTGGTGATCAAATGGAAACAATATGCTTTCTTAAAATCCCGTTTAGCTGCAATAGGCACCTGCAATTCGCAAAAATGCAAATTTTAGTCTCATTAACAACTAGCAGCCAGTTGTGGTATTCTCATAGATCTTATCAACTGTACAGTCGCTTTGTCATCATTTCTTTTCTCTGCCAATTACATAAAACGGAGTAATTGGCGCTCTTTCCTTGTTTATGAGAGTTGACAGAGAGCCAACACCGTCAATGCAATAACCACTTCTTTCCTTTCTTCAAAATAAGAGTCTCAAACATAGATGCAGGACAGTATGAAGTTCACAGCACGCCCCTTTCATTTCTAGGGCTTAATAGCGTGCACTTACTCCTCTAGATCTAAATAAACCCCTACTATCTGTTCATGTATGTTTATATTTTACTTCAGTAAATCTATATTTTGGGGAGAAGGGGAATGGGTCATCAAAAGGCTCCATTTCTGCAAGAACCCATCACTGGATATTGTACGGCACAATGGTGATTTGCTCAATGTCATGACCCAGATTAATATATGGAAGTATTACAGGGCCATGGATATGACTGTTTAAAAAAAATTAAAATTCACATTTCAATTATTAAACAAGTTTATTAGACATATACTATTACCAGACACATAAGGAATTTTAAGATACAGTAAATGTTTGCTTTGTTTTGGCATTAATAAAGACATACAGTCACCCTTTTCATTAGATTTTCATGGGATTTTACATAGTAGCCTATTTACATCTTGTGATATGTATCTGGTGTCGTACCACAACCATGTGCTCTTGATGCTTTTGTGTTCTGACAGCACCTTACAACGTCAGATATATAACCAAGAAGACAAAAACCGTTGAATTACTTCCTAAATCACCAAATGATGGTAGGGGGAGAGACGTGAGGTTGGTCGTATCTCACTTATAGAAAGGCATTTAACACACGTCCTGTGCGAGTGCATGTGCTGACTGACAGTGACGCTCGCCTGCAGCCCTGCAGCACAGTGGAACTTGTCGCTCCAGTCTCCTTCACAGGTGCCGGCCTGCATGTGCAACGTCTGGACTGGCAGTGCATCAGTTTGTAATAGTTATAGCATCACGAGTAGAAATTCTTGTCATATACATTTGGTGCAATTTTATTAGATTTTTTTCCTTTGGAAAAAAAAAAAAGACCTTAACAACAGTCCACACAACAAAGTTCAATAACTGGCAACCGTATGCAGTGCAAAGCAAAAGCTGAACAAATATGAATTCACACTAAGACCTCTGGCAGGTGCTGTTTAAGGTCTGAGGTGGCACACAGTGGGGCAGCGAATCATGACAGGTGAGGCGCCGTCATCCGGTGAGTGCTTATGTCGCCTCTTTCTTTTCCTTTTGGGCATTTCGGCGAATCTTCATCTCTGTCAGCTGGATGTAGCGGATGGCATTTGTGTCTGTAAAACAGTCGAAAGGAAAATATTGGTGCATTTTCCCATGAAAATGGCCGTGAATGTTTTACTCCCTGGACAGGCCACTGGCCTCAGTCAGGTTCCTGTTAAAGAATCCTATGGTGGAACCTGGCTCAGGTCAAATAGCCAATCAGCCTTTAATCATTATGAAAATGTATAATAAAAGATGTGTGACAATACTATTAAAGAGATAGTTAAGCGTTGGCTTTATTAAAAGGTTCTAAGCAGTTAACATCATGATGAACTCTCTTGGAGTCGTCGTTTAATTTAAATCGAGATTAATTGGCCCAGTAGCCTTCATCTAATGGTTACCCTAGGAGGATCCAAGATCAAAGAGGACTTATTTCATTTCCAGTCTCATAAAACATCCTAGCGATTTCAGCAACCCTTTTATGAACCTTTTAACAGTCGTCATATTAGCAAAAAGAAAAGTTGTTTAGGTGAGGAGGACCAGAGTGGGTGCGCCATAAATAATCTTCCTGTGTTAAACCTTATACAGAGAAATGAGCGTGTAAATAAATAATTCCTGGAAAAATATCAGAAGCACCAACCTTGACTCTGATTATTTTATACAACAACATGCTGTTCATATGTGGACTTATGATTTTTAGGGGAAAGTTACTGCGGTAACACGAGGAAATTTTGAGAAGGACTATATAGCTGCAGCTTCAGTGAAGTGTTATCAGTCAGAGTAACCAGCGACTAGAAAAATAATGCAGTGTAAAACTCAGAAAAATAGGCCTCACTTAGGCCCTGTCTATACTTTGAGATGAAACCAGGTGTGACAGCAGAGATATTTCATCCAATAGGTGTCTCATCCCCCAAGGAACAGGCGTTTCAGGACACCATAAACGATCAGGTTTGAAATCAGGTCCCAGAGTGGAGAAATCTCACAACTCAGTAGTCTCCGTGATTATGAGCTCTTAAACTACTAAAATATTTGTACTTTTTTCAGTGCTGTAGCTTTACATAAAAAAAAACTGTTGGAAACTCATTACACGTTCCATCCCCAGTGCAAATTTCACACAGGAAGATGATTCGTGGCGCACTGTGTCCGAACTCTATTTCTTGTCTAAATAATAAAAGGTGTCTGTGTAAATAACTGCTCGATGCAAAGCGTGGAGGTGATTTACAGGTTCATAGAGAAGCGCTTGCATAAACCGTTGTGACGTTTTTGAGATCAGAGTTGTTTCTAACAGCAGAAAACCACTTTGCTCTTGGCTTCTCTCAGAATAGCCGTTAGCTTCAGGCTCCATGTGCAGCTAAATATGGATTTTTGATAAACAAAGAAACATTAGAAGTTATTTACTGCAGGTAGAACATGAGCTCCTTTTAATTGAATCTCTGTTGAATAAATGTCAATTATCTCTTTAACAGTTTCTGCAAATTTCAATCATGAAATGTAAGATTTTGAAGATCTTCCTAAGACTATATAATTAAAATTATAGACCTAGAGATAAGGCAATAAAAACCTTATTAAATGAACTTATTAGCTTTATTAATTACATCTAAATTGCTCATTCAACATAACTAGAAAGATACATATGACTAATTAATATACAGATGGGTTTCAAGAAATTGTCAAAGTAGATGTTTTAAAGCCGAACGTCATTACATAAACCCTTTCTTTTAAGCTAGTAACATGATAGTGGTGTTTTCATTCAGAAACAGACCTATCATATAAAAAAGGAAACGTTGTTGAAAGAAGCAACATAAATATAAGGTATAACCAGGCCGAAAGTTAATTAAAGACCTGGTATGGAAAACCTGGATGTGTCTAAAACCTTTAAGGCCTAAAATTGAACAAAATCTACACAGGGATTGCTCTGGCAGGTTACAGATAGTCCCAACCTGGTTTTCCCTTCCTTTCCTGAAGTAGTCTCCAGTGTTTCATGCTTGTAGTCATGACAGATTTATCTTAACTCCTAATGAGCTCCCCGGCATATATTCAGCGTCTGCCCCTTTTCCCTCATGTACCTGGTGGCCTTATTCGTGGAAAACAGTTTAGCAAGACACTACCTGCTCCCAGAACCCATCATAATCCCTTCAGATCTGTGCACCAAGGAGAGATTTTAGTGATGACACAATGCATGGAGGAGGAACAGCGAGGATTTGTGTGGACCACGTTTGGGGTTTTGAGTATTAGTTCAGTGTGCCACATTGATCGTGATGAAAATATTTCAGCGGCCTTTCAGCTGAATATTCATTCCGCTAATCATTTCATCGGTGTCTCTGTCCTCCACGGCCTGGATCTTACACGACTGGATCTGTTTTAGATGCATGAAACATGAGAAAAGCTGAAACCCCTCTATCTTTCACTTTAAAACACATGCAGCTCAAGAGTCGTGGTTTTTTGTTTTTTTTTGCATGAATGTGTAAGCCTCTTCTTCCGTCACCCTACTGAAGACACTAAGACTTTACTGACGAAGCCTGATCTGAAATAAATAAATACATAACTATGCGCTCAAACAAATATAATAAGGGCATTCCCCACTGACTGAACATGCAAATAAGCAAGCAAGGCGCCCCCTAAGCTTTGCCGCCCTGGGCGGCTGCAGTGCTGCGCTTTGACTGCTGACCTGATGGCTCCTGTTTGTGGGACTCCTTCAGGTAGTACAGGGCCTTCTGGTAGTCTCCTAGGTGGTAATAGGCCACTCCAGACCGGTAAAGGGCTTTGAAGTTTTTCCCTTCCTTGAGAAGCACTTTCAGGCAGTATTCCTTCACCCGTTCATAGTTCACCAGCTCCATTTGCAAAAGGCAGGCTAGAATGAAAGAAGAGAATAAGAGATTGGTGCATGAGCCAACATTTGACTGTTTTTAGCTTTTATACAAGTAATGATATATTTCCTACAGGGCACAAATTATAATTAGTTATTTTGTTCATCTGACCCTTTCGGTAGCAGTGAATGAATGCAGGAGTCAAAAAAAAGGTATCAAGGTTGAGGGATGAGTCATTAAGGAATTCTGGAATACTGTCAGATTTTCTTGCTTTTCCGTGGAGAAACAACAGTGGGTGAGCATCAGCGTGAAAATAAACCATCTCCTACCAGCCAGGCTGTTGTAACACTCCAGCTCCGCGTTCTCCATCGCCCCCTTCTGCTCATCTGTCAGCGTGCTGGACTTGCTGATGGTCGGCAGGAGGGTGGATGTGGACTTGGAGCCGGGGTCCGGATCCCCCAGCACCCTGCACAGCCCCTTGATCTCCAGCAGAGCGCGGTGATACTTGCCGATCGCCTCTCTGTATTTCTTATCCTTGTAGCACTGAGTGCCCTGGCTCTTAAAGTCCAGCGCCCGCCTCACGACGTCGGCTGGCTCATTGTGGGATGGTTGTTTCACCATCGACCCACCATGATGCCTCTGCTGTTGCTGCTGCTGGAGCTGCTGCTGATTTCTGATATCTTTGGTCCGGCTCCCGCTGTTAGGAGGCTGAACGCGCTGCTGGAGCCTCGGGGAGCCGCCGCCGCCGCCGCCGCCGCTGCTGCTGGCGGCGAGGCTGCTTCTGCCGCTATCCACCCTCCCTTCGTTACCAGCCTGGATCGCGCTCATGTTGGACCCTCTGTCTTTTAAAATTCCGTCTGCCCCGGTACTCCGTGATGATAATAATAATTTAAAAAATTTTTTTAAAAACAAAGCTGGGGAAGTGAGGCTTTTCACCGCATCTTATCAGCTGTAGTCGCGCCCTCGCCTCGCCAGTGTCGCAGCTACGTCCTCTCTGTGCGCAACCCTGCGCCCGCCGTGCAATGCGCGCTCCTCTGTTGTAATCGTCTCCTGTGTTTTCCCTTCAAACCAACAGATTGGTCGAAAAATGCAAGCAAAAAAAAAAAAGTACATCCATTAAAATTCATCAACTGAATAGTTTGATTTCACCTTCGGGTTTCGTTTCACTGTGAGTCTGAAATAAAGAGTTTTCTTGGTCTTATTTCAAGGTTCTTGTTGGTTAGACAGGCATCATTTTCTTCCTGATAGCCCATTTAAGCTACCAGATGTGTGGGGCTGAGTAATATGAGGGAC
The DNA here is from genome assembly GCA_963556495.2 of Valencia hispanica. NCBI lineage: Eukaryota > Metazoa > Chordata > Actinopteri > Cyprinodontiformes > Valenciidae > Valencia > Valencia hispanica. The sequence continues at coordinate 32,822,927 of OY747720.1, forward strand.
TCGATTCAAACTCGAATAATTTAATCAGTGACTTTATTCTGGACCTGATCCCAAAACACTTGGGCAGGACCAGTGGCGGTTCTAGACCAAATTTACCAGGGAGGGCCAGAGTGGGGGTAGTGTTTTTTCATGGGGGCACAGAACAAAAACAGAAACAAAAAACAAAAACAGGGCGATATTTCACCGTTTAACATATTAAGTGTGCCACAGAGCCAAAAAGGCATATATGGTTCCAGAGTTGCACGTTGCAGATGATCTTGCAGATTAAAACTGTGATCCTATCGTAATATGGCTGAATCTAAAAGTCAAACGCCTTAATATTTTAAGTATTTGATACATTAAAACTGTGATCCTATCGTAATATGGCTGAATCTAAAAGTCAAACGCCTTAATATTTTATTCATTTGATACATTAAAGCTGTGAAGGTAAAAAAAAATGAAACTGGTTCAAAGGATCGATTAGCTACGGTTTTTCTTCCAGTGCATTTCATCATAAATTGATTTAGTATTATCTCTTCAGTACAGGGGCCAAGACCAGTTCGACAGGGGCACCGGCCCCTGTTGGCCCCTGTCTAGAACCGCCCATGGGCAGGACCAGCAAACCTGCGCCTTTTTACTTAAAATACAACACCAATTAGAATGTAGGCCTATGTTATTTTTTAAAATGTGTCTCTTTTATACATTTTCTTTAATCTTCTAACCTAATTATTTCATACAGTGTACCTGAAATGAAACCTGAATACTGTGAGCTCTCAAAAGTCTACACGTTGTTTTTAAAAGGCAGGTTTCTGTGATTAAATAATGAGACTTTGGGTAATTGTTTCAAAACCTGATTTTTTATATATCCTGCACATTTTTAGAAATGATCGAACAGTTTTTGGAGGGGGAAAAAAATGTAAAAGAAAAAATTGCTTACATGTGCACACTCTTTTGATTCAGTTGAGCGTTCAGTCTTCCTGATTTCCCCAAAGGTAATGAAACGGATTAAGCTCAACGAAGTGCAACTCTCCTAGCAGGGATGTTCTGACATTTCCTTGTTTACATCCTAAAGCCATGTTTTTCAGAGAGGGAACGGAGTATCTTAAAGGATCTACAATCAGGAAAAGGTTATCAAAGAAAATCCACGTATGCAGTTGCCTATAATTGGAGAAAACACTGAACAACAGCGATAATCCAAAAAATTGGGCATTTCTCCAAAGTTGATGAAAAAAAAACAAGATAAAAAACTGGTCAGGGAGGTTGCTAGGAGGCTAACAGAAACACCGAAAGAGCTGCAGGATTTTCTGGTTTGTGGGTTAGTGCTAGCTGTATTCTAATTGTGACAACACTCTACTTGGTTTTCCATTATTTTAGACCCAGGAGTAGGACTGAACAACAGAAGCCATTACTTCCAAATAAAACATGCAGTCCTGGGTAAAATCTCCTGAAAACCTGTTCATAATTTTTGCCACAATTCAAAAAGCTACGCTTAGTCAGGGATGGGGTACTCGAGTCCAAGTCCTGACTCAAGTCACGTTTAAGGGACTTGTGACTCGATTCGAATAGCACGCTGATGCTGATGACTTGCACTTGGACTTGCAACGTTAGGACTTCAACTTGGACGTGCTATTGTTGAACAACAACTTCCCAAAGTCTTTGTACATTTACAGGGACATGTTTTCACATTTATTTTAAGCCTGTTGTAGTATTTTGAACATGCCACTGTGTTAGCTTGGTGCTATCACCGGGTTACTATGTTAGCCCGGTGATAGCTTGGGGGCATTGAGAACAGTTTTTAAAAATAAAGTAAACCATGTATAGCTGCCGTTATTCTAGTCTTAAAATCTACTCTCTGTTCTCTTCTTTTTGATTTGTTATCAAGTAATAATGACTATTCAATTCAATTCAAAAATACTTTATTGATCCCAGAGGGAAATTAAGTGTTAGTATAGCTCATATAATTAATTCTTTAAGGAGTTGTTGTAGATGGTGATAGCTGTGGGCAGGAAGGATATTCTGTCTCCACAACAGACTTGTAGAAGATCTGCAGCATCTTGCTGCAAACCTTGAAGGACCTAAGCTTCCTCAAGAAGTACAGTCTGCTCTGTCCCTTCTTGTAGACGGTTTCACTGTTGCGCCTCCAGTCCAGTCTGTTGTAAAGGTGAACTCCGAGGTATTTATACTCCTCAACCATCTCCACTTCTTCTCCCATGATGGAAACAGTTTTTGACTCATCCCTGTTTCTTCTGAAATCTACAATCATCTCCTTTGTTTTGTTCACATTCAAGGTGAGACGATTGTTTCCACACCATGTCACAAAGCGGTCCACCAGCTCTCTGTATTCAGCTTCTTGTCCATATCTGATACACCTGACAATTGCAGAGTCATCTGAGTATTTCTGCAGATGACAGGTCTCTGATTTGTACTGGAAGTCTGAGGTGTACAGAGTGAAAAGGAATGGTGAGAGTACAGTCCCCTGTGGTGCTCCTGTGCTGCTGACCACCTGGTTTGACACACAATTCTTCAGTCTCACAAATTGTGGTCTGTTGGTCAGGTAGTCATTGATCCAGGTGATTGTTGAGGGCTCCACCTGTGTCTTCAGGAGTTTCTGACAAAGCAAATCAAGCTGAATTGTGTTAAATGCACTGGAGAAATCAAATAACATGATCCTCACAGTGCTGCCTGCTTTGTCCAGATGACAGTGGGTTGGTTGAAGTAGGTGGATGATGGCATCTTCAACTCCAACTCCACAGCGATAAGCAAACTGCAGTGGGTCCTGATACGTTTTTGATTGCTTACTCAGGGGTGCCTACAGGAGTCTCTCCAGGACCTTCATTATGTGGGATGTCAGGGCAACGGGTCTATGGTGATGGACGACTGATGGGTGAGTTCTTTTGGGTTCTGGAACAAGGCAGGATGCCTTCCACAACACTGGGACCTTCTCCTGAGTTAGGCTAAGGTTGAAGATGTGCTGCAGAATCCCACAGAGCTGCCCTGCACAGGCCTTCAGGACTCTGGGGCTGACACAATCTGGACTTGCAGCCTTGTTCCGGTTCAGTTTCTCCAGCTGCCTCTTCACCTGACTTTTGGAGACAGACAAGTGGGAGGGGAAGCAAGGGGGGTAGCAGCATTTCCTGACTTGGTTGAAGTCAAACTTGTGGAATTAGAAGAGTCCATGGCTGAGGTGAAGGATAAAACATCCGAGGTGTAACAGGAAAGCTGTTGATCAGAGGAGAGTGGGATGTCTGTTTGGCTGGGAACAGTAGAGGGGGATGCTGAGCTACTTCCTGAACTGAACCTGAAGAATATGTTCAGTTCATTGGCTCTGTCCAGACTTCCATCTATCCAATCCTTCCTGTCCTTAAAGCCTGTGATCTTTCTCATTCCTGACCAGACATCTCTGATATTGTTCCTCTGTAGTTTGTTCTCCAGCTTCTTCCTGTATGCCTCCTTGCTGTCTCTGATCTTGACCTTAAGTTGCTTCTGTATACTCCTCAATAATTCCCTGTCTCCCTCCCTGAAGGCTCTTTTTTCTTGTTTAGCAGTTCCTTCAGGTCACTGGTGATCCAGGGTTTGTTATTAGGGAAGCATCTCACTGTTCTGGTGGGGATGATGTTGTCCACACAGAAGTTTATATAGTCAGTCACACACTCAGTCATGGCATTGATGTCCTCTCCATGTGCTTGGCAAAGAGTCATCCAGTCTGTGGTTGCAAAACAACCCTCCAGCGCTTCTTCAGCTTCCTGTGACCATTTTTTTCACAGTTCGTTTTGTCACAGGTTGCCTCTGAACAAGTGGTTTATATTCTGAACAGAGAAAAACAAGATTGTGATGATTGTCCCAGAGGAGGTCTTGGTTTGGACGTGTATAAATCCTTTACATTTGCATAAAACAAATCCAAGGTCCTGTTTTCTCTTGTGGAGCAGCTGACAAACTGTTGAAATGTTGGAAGTGTAGTAGAGAGCGAGGCATGATTAAAATCACCAGATATTGCCACAAATGCATTGGGGTGCTGTGTCTGTACCTTAGCAACAACGGAACTGATGACATCACATGCAGTGTCGGCAACGGCTGAAGGTGGAATGTAAACAACTGCCAAAATTACACTGGTGAACTCTCTTGGTAAATAATATGGACGAAAACTCACTGCCAAGAGTTCGACATCTGGGTTGCAGAGACGACACTTCACAGTAACATGTCCTGGATGACACCATCTGTTGTCAAGAACTACTCCACCACTTTTTCTTTTTCTGCTCGTCTTCAGATCTCTGTCTGCTCGTACAGTCAGGAAGCCTGGCAGACAGACGTTGGAGTCTGGGATATGATCCAGCAGCCACGTCTCAGTAAAACACATAACACTGCATTCCCGGTACTCTGGCATAGTCCTTGTGAGGGCTTGGAGTTCATCCATCTTGTTAGCCGGTGATCTTACGTTGCCTATTATGATCAATGGAAGAGATGGTTTGAACTTCCTCTTTCTCTGTCTCCTTTTTGCTCCTGCTCTGCATCCACGTCTCCTCCTTATCAACTCATCAGGGATTTGTGACTTCAGTTGAGGTATTATTTCAGCTTTTGCGATGTTAATCAGCTGCTCCCGGCTGTAAACCACGTTGTTGCCATGTTTACGAATCATAACAAATTGTCAAAAAGGGAAAAATTTACAGCAAAAATCCTTCCAGCTTCACAGCACCAAAAACTAGAAAGTATACAGGTAAGAAAAATGCAATCTTCTTAAGAAAAAAGAGGAACCAATGTTCAAAAAACCAAAACTTAATATGTAGCCAACAGAGCCACTCCAACATGGAGCCACCCAGAGCAGCGCAATTCTAATCTAAGACTAGACTTGGACTGGAAGATTATTTTTGAAACTTGGCCTGTAGAGTGACTTGAGTTGGACTAGCTAATCCTATGTAACTTGGACTTGCACTTGGACTCGAACACTAAGAACTCGAGTGTGACTTGGACTCAAAAGATGGTGACTTGACTACAACACTGCGCTTAGTATTGGAAACAACACAGCACATCACATCACCAAAAGAACACTACCCGCATAGAAAATAGGGTGATGGCAGCATCATGCTCTGGGGTTACTTTTTGTTGGGACGAATTAGGCTTTTTGTCAAGGTGAGTGACATTTTTAATAGTTCAGAATACCTAACTAAATCTGATAGGAGATTGTACGGGGTCACCAGAAGAAGGCTGTGGACAAGGGATGTCTCACAGTCTGAGAGAGCTGAAGATCTTTTGCAAGTATGTCACCAACTCCAGATGGGAGAAACCTTAACACTTGTAAAGACTGAAAGCTGAAATTAAATCATTAGGTAATTCAACAAGGCGACAGCTTAAGGGTGTACACAAAATAACAACTAACAATTAGTAAAGCTGCCATGTTTATTTGTGGAAATGATCAATTATTCCTGACATTGAAATATATTTATATTTTTGTCAAGATACACTTGCGTTCTCAGTAAACACTGTATATTTGAATAATATATTTTCTAGGGCTGGGCGATATGGCCTTAAATGGCTCTGAATACGGTATATTCAAATAATATGCTATTTTCAATGGCATGATAATTACTATAATTTCTAATTTGAGATATTCTATTATAATAAACATGGTATAACAAGTAATCATTCAGTGTCAAAAAAATTTGCAAAAATACCGTTTTATAAATTATTTTAAAATATTTTAACGCTCATAATTGTCGTCTGATTTACATAGTTTTTAATTCTTGAAAAGGAAATACACATTTTTTAAAAAGTTTAAAATATTTCTAAAGAAAAAGCAATAACAAAACAATGTGTAAAATGTTTTTGGGGGGGCATTCTGATGTATTACCCTTGTTCCAATTATATATGATGTTAACATATCTGCTGTCGGTCAGGCACATCATCAGCATACTTCCAGTGTTTTTGAAGATATTTATATTTAATTGTAAAGACACACTGATCAGGATTTAACACTACAACCGCTTTTCTTTGAGCTGTGACCTGGCTAATCAAAATTTGACCTTTTTTATCCAGAAGGACACACAAAGTAAAAAAAACATTGTAATGGGTTATTTAAAAAAAAAAGGTTGTCTGAATACCAAAAAATAAAAAAATAAAATTTTTGATCATCCCTGTTTATGCATTACAGTATATGTCAATAACCTTTACCTGATTTTTATCATTGTACTTAAATATAGTTTATTTGAATAAATAATGTATGGCATTGGCTGGTTATAGGAACTGTATACCATGACTATACCTTTATTTAATACATTATAGTTTTGGCAAAATCTTGATAATACATAAATACAACATATAAATACATTTTAAAATCATTGGAGTAGAGCTCTACCTGAACAAACAGCAAAAATATGTCTACTGCAGGACTATAAACTGTTAATACACATTAATTCATCTGTGGTTACGTAGGAATCAGTGAGAAGTGGTGATGAATCAGCTTCCTGATTATGTGCCCTATTGCTCAGTGGAATATTTGAATCACGACCCAAATTAAGTGCCAAGGAATAGAGAAGGGGATGGTGATAGGGGGACTGGAGTTGACACAAGAGTGGTATTCTGCCTAAGTCTTTGTTTTACCTTTTAATATTGACTATTGGCTCTTCTTGGTCTTGAATGAGCAATAAGTGTTTTTTTAAACCACAGGTGTTTTGAACTGAAGCTGGAAACAGAAAAAAATTAACCGTAATGGATTGATCAAGCTTCAATCCATTGTGGAAAATCTGGTAAATTTACATCTCAGTTCCTGGCAGGTTGACGAGCTGAGACATCAAAACCTCACAATTTTTTTTTTAACTGACAAAATAATGCATAAAATATTTCTTTCAGAGAAAGATCACTATTTATTTCTAGATAGAAAATTCATGTTACGCTTTGTGTGCACATCATAGGTTTACTCTTTTAATATTGAAACATTACAAATGTGATTAACGCATTTAAAAATGTCCAGCACTAAAACTGTGGTGTGATAAAAAAGGAAAGGTGAGATAGGAGAAAAAATAAGAGAGGAGAGGTGAGAGAGGAGAAAAACATAAGAATAAAAAAATACTAAATAACTTCAATAAGCTTGTATTGTAATGGTGCTGAAGTGGGACATAAACAAAAGTATGCTATAAAGGTACACTAATGAAAAATACCACTAAGTTGTATTTAAAAGCTTGACTCAGATGATTTCATTGAAGAACAAATAAAATATAAATGATTTTCTTTTTCTTTTGCGATTCAGTAACGGGTTACAATGATTGCGTCATCACGCTGCGACACGACGGACGACAAAGACGCAATTTTTTAGGAGACAATTTGTTTACCGTCATGGCGTCGGTCGATTTCAGAGGTAATTCTTGTATTGTTATATGTAACAATTTATAGAAATGATTTCAGATCTAATAAACTAATTGATCGATTCTAATGGAAAACGAACGGGGTAAAGTTTGGTTTTAGAGTTGGTGGATTTCAATGCATTTTTTAACGCTGTGAGGTAACGTTAGCCTACCAGCTAACCTTGCTAGCTCCTGTGTTCTTATGTTTTCTGTTTCAGACTTTATTTCTTTAACAATGTATGAGCCTCTCTGTATTTTTAAGCAAATCCTTACTTTTTAGATAGCAATGGATGTTTTATAACAGTAATTGTTGGCCAAATTCGATTGTCTAGCTCTCATAGTCACACGCTGCATTATAAGCCTATTTATGTTAACAAAGTGATGTGAATATATAGATACAAATTCCTATAGCAAAACAAACTGCTCTAAACGTTATGATTTTTTTTTTTTTTTTGAAGTTCTCACTACTATTTTAAAAGCCTGAGGACAAAATCCTGACATCTGTTCTTTGACACATTTAAAGTTGAACTGTCAGGCATGCTAATTATGTTGTCTAATGTATTTGTAAAATCCTGTGTTTGAATTTAAGGTTCCTTCATGGTTCTGAAACGTGTGGAAATTACTTTTCACATTCACATTCACTCGATCTAGATCTGTATGAAAAAGAGAAAACAGTGGAAGGAAAAGTCTGAGTTTCTAGGCATTAATGGTAATTTCATTTTCTAAAAGAATGAAATCTCAGTTTAAAAAAAAAAGCTTTTTAAATCTGATTTACGTTTAAATTACACATGGATGTGGTTCAGTATGACATTCTTATGCTTGTGTGAGGAAGGGAAAAGTGTAGGACATTCTTTCAGCCTTAGGTGGTTGGGTGGGTTATATCTTATAAAAATATGAAAGTTATAAAATATAAAAAATATATATATAAAATATCAAAAATCAGCAATTTTACAGCTTTTTTTTGCCTCTAGACTATTTTCATCCAGGGTTTTAAACTTGTCTTGTGGTCCTTTAACAGAATAAAAGATATCAACTATCCCCACATGTGTTTTAGAGAATCCACCCTGATTTTGGAAACAGTATCAGAAGCCAATTTCAGTCCTGTGTCTTATCACGATTTGTGTAATAAAACCCTTTGAAATCTTTTAACTCGGAACAATTTTGGTCTGGAGAAGTGTATAATTTTGAAATGGAAAATGTATAGAAATTCTATGAAATTTCCATTGAAACTTGCTCATGTAGTTATGACATATTGCTTTTTTATGGTAACGTTGCAGACAACCTCCTCGGCATATCGTGGGTGGACAGTGGCTGGGTGCCGATTCTCAATCCTGGGAATGTTCTGGATTACTTCTCTGAGAGAAGCAACCCGTTTTATGACCGAACCTGCAACAATGAGATAGTGAAGATGCAGCGGCTTACTCTGGAGCACCTCAAGTAAGTTCGGTAAACCCGAGGACGGAACGGGGTTAGCAGAGACACAAAACTAGAACAGAAGAACTGATCTAGGAGTACTTTCAATGTTAAAGACAGGTAAAAGTGAATAGCAGGAGAGGGAGAACAAAGTCCGTTAAAGCTGAAAGATGGTTTCATTGGAGGGGGAGAGAAAGCCCACTTGTACCCAAACATAAACACAGTTGTGAAATTCTGTTTTCCCTTCCACTGCTGCACATCCGTAGAGTTTGACGCTGCTGTTTTGTTTTCAGTCAGATGGTGGGAGTGGAGTACATTCTTCTTCATGCCCAGGAGCCGATTCTCTACATCATTCGTAAGCAGCAGCGGCAGTCTCCGACACAAGGTGAGCGGGGCAACGCCTCACCCATTGCTACGTTTTAACTAGTGCAAGAATTCTAGACAGATTTGGCTCATGTCATATTTGAAACGTTGGCACCATCCTGCTTGCGTGACTCTGACTACACGTAAACACACATCTCCATCTCTGTACCCGACATCATCCAGTGATTCCTTTGGCTGACTATTACATCATAGCCGGTGTTGTGTATCAGGCTCCGGACCTAGGGACGGTTATCAGCTCCAGAGTGGTAAATCTGTTTAATTACAAACTCTGTTTGGGTGTATTAGGATGCTGGATCTTTTTTTTTCCTAATATTGGTTTCTGTGTTGGTTTAGCTTTCTGCAGTCCATGGAATCCAGTCGGCTTTCGATGAGGCCATGTCTTACTGCCGCTATCATCCATCCAAGGGCTACTGGTGGCACTTCAAGGATCAGGAAGAGAGAGGTTGGATCTTCCTTAACTGAGTTTATGTGTAGAGCCTGCAATTGGTTCTATAGTTACTGAAATATACAGCGCCTTGCGAAAGTTTTCAGACCACTCTTAACTTCTTCACGTTTTGTCACGTTGCAGCCACAAACCTCTGTGGATTTTATTGGGATATGCGGGCATAAAGTAGCTTTTAGCCTCCCTCAACACTTTGTAAAGTGATCTTTCAAAGTGATTATAGCTGCAGGCTTTTTGGGGCATGTTGCTGCGAGCCTTGTACATGTATAAATTGAAATTTCTCCCTATCCTCCCAAAAGATTAGCTCTAAGCCCTGTCAGATTGAATGGGGAGTGTCTGTAAATATTAATCTTCAGCCCTTATCACAGATTCACGGTTAGATTTTAGACGTGGACTTTGGCTGGCCCATTCTAATGCATTTATATGCTTTGATTTAAACCAATGGGGTCCAAACACAGTCATTAAGGGCCACAGTCCTGCATGTCTTAGATGTTTTCCTGGTTCAACACACCTGAATCAAATGTATTGGTCATCAGTAGGCTTCTGTAGACGTTGATGACCAACTAATTCAACGATTTGGAGCTGTGTTGGAGTGGGAACCCATCTAAAACATGTAGGTCACGGTCCCTGGAGGACTGGAATCGGACATCCCTAATCCATTTCATCGTTGCTCTGTCTGCATCTCAGCTCTTTCTCAACCTCTAGCAGGTTTTCTTCCTGAATTCTCCAGTGTTTAGCTCCATCTTTCAGCACCTCCAATCAGCTTTATTTGGGGATATCTGGGGATATACCGACTTTCTAACCATACAGCCAGACAGAAACCTAAGGAGGAGCATCAAAGGTGAATGAGGTAGATTAGCAGTGCTTGCCAACAACTGATGGTGTCATCCAGTACTTGTTACAATGGAATGTCATCTCTGCAGCCCAGGAATTGAGCTGATAGCATGTCATGACAGCCATATAGTAACGATCTTCAGTCAGAGGCCTCTTCAGATTTGTTGCAAGACTGACCGCTACAGGAGATCCTTTCTGCCCACAACATCCCTATACCCAATGACTCTTTGAAGATACTTATATGATAAGAAGTATTACAACATTTTATTTCCCTTTGAGACATGAAGTATTTTTAACTAAATTGAGTTATGTTCTACCTTGTGTTGGTTTGTAAAATCCTAATAAGGTACGTTGAAGTTTGCTGTTACGACTAAATGTGAAGCTTCAAGGGGTGTGGATACTTCAATTTTTTTCTTTTGGCCGGCGCTGCAAATACAGATTGTTTGAAGCTGTTAATGACACTGACCTTCCATTGAGATTTGGGAACATGACTGTCAGAATAAATATTCTTTTTGATCTCGAATCACAAATTGGGTTAGTTGTCATTTCCAGAATAACATGAAAAATTCAGAAAAAGTTCAATGGGTACGAATACTTTTGTGTCAGAACTATTCAGCCGTGCAATTCCAAAGTAATTGCCACATGAGTTTACTCTTGTCTTTCTGAGAAGATTTACTGATTAACTTTTATTTTCTTTCAGAGAAAACAAAGCCTAAATCCAAGAAGAAAGAGGAGCCTAGTTCTCTGTTTCAGAGGCATCGTGTTGACACACTACTGTTGGACCTCAGATCAAAGTTTCCCCCTACTTACTACCAGGTATATTAAGTATTTCCACATGGTCTTCAAAACAAATGTTTATTGAAACTAAATATATCACAAATTAATGTCAATGTTTTATTTTTTGTCATGTGATTTTTAGCCTAAGCCTGGTGAAAAGCCAATTCCAGGTATGATATTCAGTTTGATTTAATAAAGACCCTAAGGTCGCATTAAATTTTGAATCTGAAAATGTATTAGTTTAGATGTATACTTCATTTTAGCCACAGAAAACATTTATTTACAGGTCCTTCTAAAAAAATTTGCATATTGAGATAAAGTTCATTCTTTTCCATAATGTAATGATAAAAATTAAACTTTCATATATTTTAGATTCATTGCACACCAACTGAAATATTTCAGGTCTTTTATTGTTTTAAAACTGATGATTTTGGCATACAGCTCATGAAAACCCCAAATTCCTATCTCAAAAAATGTGCATATTTCATCCGACCAATAAAAGAAAAGTGTTTTTAATATAAAAAAAGTCAACCTTCAAATAATTATGTTCAGTTATGCACTCAATACTTGGTCGGGAATCCTTTTGCAGAAATGACTGCTTCAATGCGGCGTGGCATGGAGGCAATCAGCCTGTAGCACTGCTGAGGTGTTATGGAGGCCCAGGATGCTTCGATAGCGGTCTGAAGCTCATCCAGAGTGTTGGGTCTTGCGTCTCTCAACTTCCTCTTCACAATATCCCACAGATTCTCTATGGGGTTCAGGTCAGGAGAGTTGGCAGGCCAATTGAGCACAGTAATACCATGGTCAGTAAACCATTTACCAGTGGTTTTGGCACTGTGAGCAGGTGCCAGGTCGTGCTGAAAAGTGAAATCTTCATCTCCATAAAGCTTTTCAGCAGATGGAAGCATGAAGTGCTACAAAATCTCCCGATAGCTAGCTGCATTGACCCTGCCCTTGATAAAACACCGTGGACCAACACCAGCAGCTGACATGGCACCCCAGACCATCACTGACTGTGTGTACTTGACACTGGACTTCAGGCCTTTTGGCATTTCCTTCTCCCCAGTCTTCCTCCAGACTCTGGCACCTTGATTTCCGAATGAGATACAAAATTTGCTTTCATCCGAAAAAAGTACTTTGGACCACTGAGCAACAGTCCAGTGCTGCTTCTCTGTAGCCCAGGTCAGGCGCTTCTGCCGCTGTTTCTGGTTCAAAAGTGGCTTGTAGCCCATTTCCTGCACACGCCTGTGCCCGGTGGCTCTGGATGTTTCTACTCCAGACTCAGTCCACTGCTTCCGCAGGTCCCCCAAGGTCTGGAATCGGTCCTTCTCCACAATCTTCCTCAGGGTCCGGTCACCTCTTCTCGTTGTGCAGCGTTTTCTGCCACACTTTTTCCTTCCCACAGACTTCCCACTGAGGTGCCTTGATATAGCACTCTGGGAACAGCCTATTCGTTCAGAAATTTATTTCTGTGTCTTACCCTCTTGCTTGAGGGTGTCAATGATGGCCTTCTGGGCAGCAGTCAGGTCAGCAGTCTTGCCCATGATTGCGGTTTTGAGTAATGAACCAGGCTGGGAGTTTTTAAAAGCCTCAGGAATCTTTTGCAGGTGTTTAGAGTTAATTAGTTGATTCAGATGATTAGGTTAATAGCTCGTTTAGAGAACCTTTTCATGATATGCTAATTTTTTGAGATAGGAATTTTGGGTTTTCATGAGCTGTATGCCAAAATCATCAGTTTAAAAAAAATAAAAGACCTGAAATATTTCAGTTGGTGTGCAATGAATATAAAATATATGAAAGTTTAATTTTTATCATTACATTATAGAAAAGAATGAGCTTTATCACAATATGCACATTTTTTTAGAAGGACCTGTACAGTGGGGTTCAAAAGTATTTGGCAGCCACCGATTGCGCAAGTTGTCCCACTTAAGAAGATGGAAGACGTCTGTAATTTTCATCTTAGTTACACTTCAACTGTGAGGGACAACATGTAAAAAAATCAGGAAATCACATTGTATGATTTTAAAATAATTTATTTGTATAATGGTACAGAAATTAAGTATTTAGCAACTACAAACCAGCAAGAATTCTGGCCCTCACAGACCTGTTACTTCTTCTTTAAGAAGCTCTTCTATCCTCCACTGGTTACCTGTATTATTGGCACCTGTTTGAACTCGTTATCTGTATAAAAGACACCTGTCCACACCTTCAAACAGTCAGACTCCAACCTCCACCATGGCTAAGACCAGAGAGCTGTCCAAGGACACCAGGGACAAGATTGTGCACCTGCACAAGACTGGGATGAGCCAATCTACAATAGGCAAGCAGCTTGGTGAGAAGAGATCAACTGTTGGAGCAATTATTAGAAAATAGAATAAATACAAGATCACTGACAATCTCCCTCAAACTGGGGCTCCATGCAAGATCTCACCTTGTGGGGTACACATGATCTTGAGGATGATGAGGAAACAGCCCAAAACTACATGGGGGAACTGGTCAATGACCTGAAGAGAGCTGGGACCACAGTAACAACGGTTACTTTTAGTAACACACCACGTCGTCATGGATCAAAACCTTGCAGTGCTCGAAAGGTCCCCCTGCTTAACCCAGCATGCGTCCAGACCCGTCTAAAGTTTTCCAGAGACCATCTGGATGATCCAGAGGAGGATTGAGAACACCATACCCACTATGAAGCATGAGGGTGGAAGCATTATGCTTTAGGGCTGTTTTTCTGCAAAGGAGACAGGACGCCTGATCCGTATTAAGGAAAGGATGAATGGGGTCATGTATTGTGAGAATTTGATCAAAAAACCTCCTTCCATCAGTGAGAGCATTGAAGATTAAACGTGGCTGGATCTTCTAGCATGACAATGATCCTAAACACATCGCCTGAGCAACAAAGGAGTGGCGACGTAAAAAGCATTTCAAAGTTCTGGAGTGGCCTAGCCTGTCTCCAGACCCCAGTCCAACAGAGAATCTGTGGAGGGAGTTCACAGTCTGTGTTGTCCAGCAACAGCACAGCTCCAGAGAAGATCTACATGGAGGAATGGGCCAAAACTGCAGCTACAGTGTGTGCAAACCTGGTGAAGACCTACAGGAAACATTTGACCGCTGTCATTGCCAACCAAGGTTACATTACAAGGTATTGAGGTGAACCTTTGTTATTCACCAAATACTTGTTCCCTGTACCATTTAAAAAAAGAAAAAACTTTAAAAATCATAAAATGTGATTTCCTGGATTTTTTTTTTACATTCTGTCTCTGACTGTTGAAGTGTAACTATGATGAAAATGACAGAACTCTGTCGTCTCTTTAAGTGGGCCAATTTGCACAATCGGTGGCTGCCAAATACTTTCTTTGCCGCACTGTGTGTGTGTGTGTGTGTGTATATATATATATTTTTTTTGTTTTTGTTTTTTCTGATTGTGTGTTCACCTGTGTTGCAGTTGAGGTAAAGAAGGAACCTGAACCTCCCACAGAAGCTGTGAAACAAGAGGAGAGGGAACCGGCCACCAAGTCCTCCGCCCCGGCTCCACCAAGTAAACCTCCGCCCGAGAAGAGGGCGAGGCTACAGTAACGGGAAAACGGAGCAACGCTGTGTTCAACTGCATTAACTGAGAGAACGCCTGTCCTCTTGGAGTCTTTATGTTTCATCCCCTAAAAGTGCAACCTTTTCTACTTCTCTGCTTTTGTGAACTGAACTGGCACAAAAGGATGTCTATCTCATCTTGGATTAAGAACATTTCAGGCAGCTGGACTGAAAACATGGGCTACCTTGACCGATGTCAGCAGGATCTTTTAATGTGGATTTTTTTTGTGATTATGCACTGAGATCAGCATTAGTGTCAGTCCACTTTTTTGGTACTGACTTCAAAGGACAGTTTTAAAGCCTGCTTTCAAGTGCTGTCCTGAAACATGCTGACAGCAAAGCAAAGACCAGACTGCTCACTTTCAGCTGTTTGTAAAGAAAACATTCTGTTTGCTTTTTTTTTTGTAATAAAATTAACTATATTTTTCTTCTTTTGATAAGTCTTGAGTCTTGCTTGATGAGTTGTAGTTACCTATTACTATAAACATACCAACACACTTTATTGCTTTCCTCTCAACTGTGCTTACTTTTTTTTTTTCAGACTGGAGTTGTTTATTGGTAAAGTGTAGAAAGGATTTGAGGATAAATGTTTGCTTTATGTGCTCAGTAGAAACCTATTAATTGTGCCAATGGAAGGTATAAAATTGGTTTTGGGACTGGCGCCTATCTTTACCAGTGATTGGGTGAGGGTACACCCTGGATGGGTTGGCGCAACACCCAGACACAATCGACTTATCAGCAAAAACACTAATACCTATGGGCAATTTCAATTCAAATTCAAAACTACTTTAATGATCATAGAAGGAAATGAAATTTTGTAACTCATTATCCAAGGTTCTTCAAAGAGTTGTTGGTAGATACTAATGGCTGTGGGCAAGAAGAATATCCTGTAACGGTCTGAATTACAGCGGTGGCTGAAGAAGCATCTGACTGAAGACACTGTTGTACGATGGTTTATGAAGAAGACGCTCAGGGTTGTCCATGTGCTTTTCTGGATTTTATTACGTTGCACCATTATCTCCGGAGGTTCCACACACTGACGGCTCCAGGGGGTGCTATAGCTCAGGGGGTATAGCTCCCCCTGGATCAGATCTTGCACCCACAAAACCATTAAAATTTTTTTTTATGTTTTTCTATGTTATGAAATATTTCATGAATTCTGATTATATTTACCTAAATTCAAAAATAATCTACAACGAAAAGTCAATTATGAATTGACAACAGCAACAACCAAAATTGTGATATACAAACAGAAAGACCAATTCAACAAAACAAAAAAAACACATCCATCATGTCTGAGGCTCAACAGAGAAGTTTCAGAAGAAGGTATTTTTTTAAAAATGCATTCCGCGTATGTCACGTCACGGTACTCCGTGAGGAGAACTGGGAGGCAGAGCTCTGCCAGGTTAGCAACATGCTGAAAAGCAAATAAAGGCATTGATGGACCATTGACAACACTCATGAATTCTTCAATGTTATACAGCCTTACAAAGATGCATTTTTTTAACTTCTGTAAGTTGATTGTGTCTTTGACATTTCCAGTCCATTGGTCAGCTGTGAACAGTTTCTTTTATTGTTGGGGGGGGGGGGGAATACCTTAGGAACAGCAGCAGGGACAGTTGAACATCTGACCTGGCAAAAAAAATAAAAAATCCCCAGAACACTGGTTCTTTTACCTGTCATTGAGTTTAAGTATGCAGGCCAAGTTTGTTTCCAAAACGGTTTGCATTGGCCGTGTCACTGAAAAGCCAGAGATTGTCTATATGCTGTATTTGTTAGGCACACTATTGGAGACGGTTGGATATGTAGTAGAGAAACGTATGGACCTCCAATCAATTCACACCACCCTCATGAAAACAGCAAGCTCCCCCATAGCACCAGCAGAAGAGAAGAGCTGGAGCCACCGATGGTTCCAGAGAGGTCACCAGAACAGAACCAGAGCCTTCTCAATCAGCTTGTTTGGGCCTTTTTAAAATCCCTGGCTCTGATGCTGCTACCCCAAAACATGATGGGAGAAGAGATGACACTGTTCACAACCTTCTTGCTGCAAGGTGCTACCATCTGCCCCACAGTGCAGTCCACAGAAACAACAATAAGAGGGACATTCTCTGTAGCCTCATATTCCTCACCTTGTGGCTTGTGGCTGGGCTTCCTAAGACACTGAATATATATCTCACAACTTGATTTTTATTTCTATTTCCATTGAGATTTAGATCATTTGAGCTTTATTCCAATCCTTTCCAGATGTATCCAAGCATTTTGTCACGTTTACGACCACAGGCTTCAGTGTATTGGGACAGTATATGATATTTCAGCACAAAGTAGCACATATCTTAAACGGAGGGGAAAGTGATACATGGTTTACATTTTTTTTTTTTTTTTTTGAAAAGTGTGGTGTGCATTTGGATTTTGTCCTATTGAGTAACTATGAGTTTGTAGAACCACCTTTCACTGCCGTTACAGCTGCAAGTTCTTTTTGCGTTATGTCTCTGCTAGCTTTGGACAAAATGTTCCCTCATCCTTTGTAAAATAGCTCAAGCTCAGGGAAATGGGATGGAGAATCTGCCACGAATTCCAAAAAGGATTTAGCTGTGGACTTTGACTGGACCATTCTGACCATTAATAGGAAAGGTAGACTAGCTCTGGCTGTATGTTGAGGCTCGTCCTGCTGGAGGGTGAACCTCCGCCACAGTTTGAATTCTTTTGCAGCCTCTAATAGGTTTTCTTCCAGGACTGCCCTCTCTTTAGTGACATGCATCTTTCATCAACTCCAACTGATTTCTTTGTCTCTTCTAAAGAAACCCATACCCACAGCTCGATACTGCCCCCACCATATTGCCCTCAAAGCTTTGACCATAGTGAAAAATGTTCTGCATGTTTGCCCGGATCTCCAGTGCAAAATTAATAGGTAGCCTATCAACAGATTTCCTTACTTCTGCAGCTGCTTCAGTCACCATGACTTCTTTGAATAATGCTCTCTCTGCCTACTGGTTTAGGTGGATGCATGCCACACTTTTTGGAATTTGTACATGTAAGAAAGTATTTTTTTTAAAACAACTAAACAACATATCACGTTCCTTTCATAACACAGTTATGTGTTACACTCTGTTTGCCAATATGTGAGAAAGTCCACATACACTATTACCCTCTTTCCTGTGTCTATTGTGATTTTGTTTAGTTACTTTAATTTGGCCCTCTCCTCTGGGGTAGGCTTTGGGGTTTTTTGTGTGTGTTTTTGTTGAAGATAAAAACAAAACTTTCAGCGAAAAATATTTTGAGACCATCTACGATTTAAAATCACCACTAGGCGTCACTATTGTGTCCTATTGTACCGCTTTGCTGACTGCCTTTTGAAACATTAACAGACATTAAAATTGCATGTTGTTACCAAAATGTTACATTTTAGAAAAGAAGCGTGGCAAAATGCAGCGTTTATTCTTCTCCATTATTTTCTATCTTCCTAGTATTTTTCCTGTAGTACGCTTAGATATATAATTACAGACACCAAATGAGGGTCAACGGCGTCCATATTTTGAGTGTCCTTTACTTATTTTAAATTATTATGATTTTTTACTATTGAAGGTTTGTGGGCGACGGGGGGCTGCTGTTTCACTGAACGAATAAATGATAAAACGACCGTCAATGCTATTTTTTAACAAGCAGGTTTGACTAATAAAAACAATAAAAAAATAAAAATAAAAATAAAAATAAAAATAAAAATAAAAATAAAAATAAAAATAATAATAATAATAATAATAATAATAATAATAATAATAATAGATTTCATTGTTATCTTTATTGCTATGGCTATACATTAGGCTGTTACTACTACTAAAATAATTGAAACCTGAGCAAAAAGACTGAATAATTTTACATACACCCTTAAATAACCCTAATAAAAATTTCCAAAATAAAAAAGTACGGTTCGGGTCCTACAACCAAATCTGAATATACCTAAGTAGCTTGGTTTATTTTCAGAATTAGAATTGGAGACGTTGACGTGCATTTGAGGCAAACCATGTTTCATATCTAGATAAACATATTGATTTGTATGATATTTGATTAATCAACATGAAACTGAAGTAGTATAGCGCTTCTTTTATTTGAAAACCCCCGTTTCCAAGCGTACTTCTATCGCTTTTGCAATTCGAACTTTGCCACTCACAATATGGCGGACGCACCGACGGGTCGTTTCGGATTCGGCGACGAATCCGACGCGGCGTCTACAACTCTCCCATTTCTATCTGAAAAGCGTTTTCCCAAAACCGCTCCCACGGCGACTGCGCACGGTCGGCACGAAGAAGAAGAGCTTTTCTTGCAGGGCGTGGAGGACCGTAACAGCGCCCCAGCTGGCCGGACCGGGTTAGCATCGGAGAAGATGGCTGCAGAGGGGATTTTTTCAGGCCACTGGCTGAAAACAAGAGCTCCGTTTGTCATGTCGAGCGACGATTAGCCAGCGTGTCAGCCCGGTTGCTCTGTCGGTCGGTTCCGCCCGGATTATTCGCAGGGAGGGGATCGAACAACATGGGGTCGCAGACTCTCCAGATCCTGAGGCAGGGGGTCTGGGCTTCAGTTACGGGCGGATGGTACTACGACCCCGATCAGAACACGTTCGTCAACGCTTTACATCTCTACATCTGGCTGTTCCTGCTATGTTTCCCCTTCACGCTGTACATGGTGAGTGGCTCCCATCACTGTATGTTTAAAAAAATAAATAAATCTTCATTTAATTTTCAGATTGTTAGTTAGGAACGTTTAGAGCGCAAGTTACCGAGCTAAGTGTCCGTTAGGTTAGCTGTTAAAGGAAGCCCACAGTCTGCTCTCTTAGTATGTGGAGCAAAAGACGACGTGACCCTTTTTCTACTCGTTTTACATCACGACACATCTAAACTGGACTCGGATTGTTCTTTGGGGGGGGGGGGGATGCTGTAAACAACCCCCTCCCCTCCGCTTGCAAATATACTGTCCACCAACTAGATTAGGTCAGGAAGCTCTTTTGTTTAAATTCAGTGTTGAAGGACGATGCAAAAACAACAATAAAGCCCAACCTTTTGATTACTTTTTTTACTGACTGTAATCACCGTATTTATCTCCCCCCACACGTTTTTTTCCCTCTTTGTTTTCCTTATTGGTGATGGTTGGATTTGTAATCAGTTCCCATAAGCTGCCAGCTGTTTACTGCTGCAGGGCAGCTGATGAGCACAATGATAAAGTCCTTTAAACAAACGCATTTGTTATGCAACAACATAATGAAGTTTTTGGAAACATTCTGCATTTACCTTAAATGTATTTAGTCAGTGGTGGGGATTAATTATTATTCAAAAGCACTTGGTGGTACAATTGTCACTATCCCAATTGATCCATTCAAATTGAATATAACTGAATTACTTTATTTTTATTTATTTTTTACTTTAGACTTTTTGGAAGTATGGATATATCCATAACAACCATTAGATGCTTTCTAGTTTGCAACCATTTGTTTGGAAGTGATGTCAACAATAAAAAAAGAAGTCTTTTTTTTTTTTTCTGGCATAGGATCCCAAACGTGAAACATGTGAAGTTTGGTTAACCGTGCTGGTTCTTTAACCCAAACTGTGTTATTTGGGTCATAGGAGATTCAGAATGGGGTTTTGGCATTAAAACAAAAAGGACGAATATTCGGTAAAGCACCTCCTTCCCGGCGTTAAGTACGGTGGAGGAGCTATGATGCCGTGGACCTCCTTCTCCTCCAAAACGTTTGAGATGAGATCAACCTTTGTTTGTCCCCCCCTTTGGGAAATTTGCGTCGACGCAGCATAAAGTGGACGGTCCGAAGATTAAAAACGGCAAAAGATTAAGACCAAAAAGATGAAAAAACATTACTGTGCTAAATAAATGAAAACGGTCTGCGTTTGTTAAGCTTGTGTGTCAGCGGCCGCGATGTTATAAAGTCTTGACGGCAGCCGAATAAAATGAATTTGGCCAAATGAACGAGGAGACCTTGATGTACCAGACACCAAACAGGCCATCTTTCATGGACGTTCGGAGTCAGCAAGTAGCACTCCTGCTGGATTTGGTGTAAAACCCAGAATATGTGCAAAAGCACCTCCTCCGGCGGCGGATCTGTGACGCCGCGGCCTTGTTTATTAACTCCAAACCGTCTTTTGGCAACCTTGTCGAGGCACATCGGCATCATGATGTCTGAAGCGCCAGATGATTGTGAGTGTAAGTCTGCCGAACTCCACCGGTAAAATCTAAATGGGTCATCAGGAATATTGATCCAAATCACATGAGTTGCCAGATACACTGTATCAACATCCTTTCTGCTCATCTCAGTGCCCAGACCTAAACCCTGTAAAGGAAGACAAAGGACGCCGGGCCAAACCAGAGGACCCTGAACTTCACGTTGGTGAAGAAGACTGAGAGTTGCGAGGGGCGCCAACAATTGTGCCTCTGGCGCTGCTGTCAAAAGCATCCATTTCTCAATATGAGATATTTTGTTTCCCCCAGTGGTTAGATTGTTCTACATTTTTAATGTGAGATCAGGCTGTATATACCAGCGGTGCCAATATATTTAACACACAGGCAGTGTCACTTTATGATCCCAGAAGGATGTGCCCCTACCCCCCCCAAAAAATCTAATCCAGATGTGCAGCAAAAACTGAAGTGTCATGTGGGGTGATTGTTTTTGTTTTGTTGTTTGCTTTTTTTAAATACCAATCTCTAGCTCCACCCAGTTCAGAGGGTGAATGACTGACCCTTGAAGCTGCTTTTCCAAACGGTTTGCAGTTTCAGTTCTATTCCTGGAGTGAAAAATGTGTGTTGTCAGCGCTGTGTTTTTATATAGTCCTGCCGTTGTTTATGATCCCTTGAAAATGAAGGCGGAAAGAGGGTCCCGGAGGGAGCCGCAGACGGCGGGCCGGAGCTCGGATGACCTGCGGTGGACGTTCAGATACCGTGGTCCAGTAATACCGAATGGTGCTGCTTGTTTCTGCAGCTTACATTTTTCATTTGATTATAGGAAAGATTTCCAAAATCACACTCAGTCGTGGTGAGGAATCTAAAAGGAGCGCCACCTGTTGCTCTTATTAAGGTAATGCTGTTATAAAACCGGGGCCGACTGCAGCCTGAGCAGATAGCCTGACTAATAAACTACCGGACTCTGGAGCAGAGGCTGAAGCACAGCTGTGCTCTGCTGGACAGCTGGCTGAAAGAAGGAAACAACAGTTGTTGTTGTTTTTTCTTCTTTTTTGTTTTGTTTTTTTTGTTTGTTTTTTTTTGCAAGGAGGACAAATTAATCCGTTTTGGAAATATCAGCATTTGCGGAAAAAAATATAATCTTATAAATATTATTATCATTATTAGAGCTGCATCATATTAGGAAGAAATCGGTCACGCAATGGTATTGGTGATGAGGCTTCCCATAAATAAACAAAAATCAGAAACAGTGTTAACATGTTTCTGCTTTCAGTTCATAGCTAATGGTGAGTAAACTATTCATCTGTTAAGAGTTTCCTAATGATTTTAGGATTACACAATAAATATCGGCATTAACATCGGTATCGGCCTAGGTCGTCTTTTTTTTTTTTTTTTTTACGTACCTGTAACGGTCCGATAACTGAGACCGGGCCGATATTGGTATCGGATGATTATTTCCGTCGTGTTGCCATTTCTGTGTTGAGGAGGTGTTTTTTTTTATGTATGTGTTTGGGGATGAGACAGTGATGCAGCACAGGATTGTGGGATGTGTAACTGAAGCAGAGAAACGATGTGAGCCGTGTGGTCGTAGAGATATATATTCAATATGTAAAGTGTTGGTTAATATTGGTTATAACAGCAACATTAATGCTGGATGCCGGATATTGGCTCAAATGTTCATATCTGTGTCCTTTGAAGCATTTGAACTTTTAAAACTTTTTATGCTGCATTAAGCAACAAGCGTCACCAAATGTGTTATTGACATAAAGGGGCCTGAATGTGTTGTGCTTTAATAATTAGCTCACAGCAGTTCTCCGTGATACGCAGTGATATTGCCTTAACGCTAAATGTGCCATATATTGTGCAGCCATATAATATTGCATTGTTTTATATTAAATTTTGTAATATTTTAGCAGCTGAAGGAGTAATTGTTGCCTGTTGGTTTGAAATGATAGCACAGCGTGCGTGTTTGCAAACGTCTGTATTTAAGAAGGGGAAGCAGCTTCTCGTGTCTGGAATCAACTGCCTGAAAACCTGAAATATGCAAACCTTTTATTGGCTTAAATGCACTAATTTCTTTCTTTATGTGATTATGTCTCATGTTTTATGCCTAACTGTGAAGCTTTGTTTGCCTTTTGGATGTATCAGGGTTTGTTTTTTTAAAATCTTTGTTCTATTGTTTTTTCTGTAAAGCTCTTTCAATTAAGCTGTGTACGCTATGCTAATACCATTGCCTTGCTTTACCCTAATACCATGAAACAGTACTTTTCAAGGTGATCATTGCTGTGATCTCTGCTAATAACATATGATGCACAGTTGAATTTCCTCTCCCTTGTCCTGCCGTAGGCCCTGCCACCAACTATGGTTATAGTCGGGATCTACTGTGGTGTGATTGCTGCCATGTTCCTGCTGCTGAAGATGGTAAATTACCGCCTCCACCATGCCCTGGACGAGGGCGAGGTCGTGGAGCACCAGGCCAAGGAGAATCAGAGCCGCAGAGGGGGCACGGAGGGGGCTAATGACGGCAGCGTCACCCGTCGGGAGGACCGCAACGGCCCGGGGTGAGCTGACTTGTTCAAATATGACAAACTCGATGAGCAACTGTTCTCTCCGAAGGCCGCGCGAGAGCGTCACTCGCGAGGCGGTCACGCTTCCCAATCAATGATGGCATAGGATCACGTGGAGCCTGGGGGGTGGGTCAGGAGCGAGCCGATCAAGGGAGATGTAATCAGCTGGGGAAGTGACAATTTTTATAATGAAGATTTAGAGAAATTATACTGAGCTCTGTTTGCTGCATAGCAATGACACAGCCCCTTGATTGCTGTCGGATTAGAACGCACTCATGCATAATGCGTTTATGTTGCATGAAGGTAGTGCCCAGCAAAAGTATTCCCACCCCTTCAACTTTTTAACACCTTTTATGGTGTTCACGAACTCACATTCGTGCATAATTGTGGAGTGTGCTTTTATAATCGGAATGCTTTTTTAAATTTTATTTTTTTTTTTTAATCAGACCCCTTTACTCTGATACCCCTAAATAAAATCAGACACAGCCAACGGCCTCAAGAAATCACATGATTAACGTTTAAACCCGGGTGTTCTGTAAATTTCAATTCAGTTTCTTTATATAGCGCCGATTCACAACAGATGTAATCTCAAAGCACTTACAAGAAAAGTAATTTCAATACAATCACACAAATATTCTAGTTTAAAGCTTTAGTTAGCTTCTTATTTTGAGGAATCCCAGCAGATTGCAGCGAGTCATTGACTTGAGGGGGGGGGGGGGGTCAAAGAATAATTGGGGTGGATTTCAGTTTCTAGATGTGCATAGCTGGTAGAGGAATAAACCAGAGGACCTGCTGGTGTGATTCCAGCAAAATGTGGTTCTACAAATTTATTTGCACAAGTAGATACATTTACACTCCACACTTTTCAAAAAATTATCCAGAAAAACTGTTGGGAATGTATCATTTTCCTACTACTTCACAATTAGGGTCTATTTGGTGTTTGTTTTAAAACGCATTGAAGTTTGGTTTCAACTCTGCTCTCAAAATGGGGTTCAAAAATACTGACATTATTGACAAATCCACACCACTCTTATTCCATCTTTTTTTTTTTTTTTTTTTTTTGAAATTTTGGGTGTATAAATACTTTTCCAGGATTGTGTATGGATTTTTTTCCCTAAATCTTGGGAAAGAGAGTGTAACCCTAAGCATGATCATATGTGTTAAGTAATTCTTTAATGACCTGTTTAGTCAGCAGCTCAGCTTTAACCCAACGGCCTGGTTCTGAAATCCAGGTATATATATATATATATATATATATATATATATATATATATATATATATATATATATATATATTTTTTTTTTTTTTTTTGGGATGTGTTTAGTTCTTACTCGGATGGAAAGAAAAGACAGCCAGTAAGATTTTCACTGCCCATGAAATGCAGAAAATGACTCGCATTCACATTCCAAGGGGAGCGCTTATAGGATGCTGGGAGAGCGGGGGGGTGGGGGGGGGGAGCAACAAGATGAATGCGGGTTCTCAACCGTAGGGACGGTTGCAGTCGCAGCCTTGCCCACACATCTGCAGCAGCATTCCAGGTTGTTTCAGTTTACAGTGATGCTACCAATCAGAGCTGATCGCTTTTGCCCTATTTTTGTCACCTCGCTTAAGCTTCATTGTTGTTTATTTTTCTTTCTGCTCTGATCCTTTATGGAAACTTTTTTTTTTTTGGCATATGGAAATGATCTACATCCCCGGAGGGATTTTATGTTTCAGCATACCAAGTGGTTAAACAAGCATGTCTGGGCTAAATATAAACCTGGAGAAAATCCGCATGAATGCATTTTTTTCCCTTTTTTTATATTATAGTTAAGTTTAAGAATCCAAGTAAAACCTTCATAAAGAAGCTTTGATTAATAGGTTTGGCTGCAAAGCAAGTTTTGCTTTAAACTTTCTGATTCTGGTGGATAATTGAAGATAGTCTAAGATAATTTTGGGTCCTCAAACAATAATAATAAGGGGATGTCTTTTCCATGTGTTCTCAGTTCATCTGCATATATTTGTGTTCCCTAAAGGGACCCTGGAGGGGGCATAGAGATGGCAGATTTCATCCGGCAAGAGACTCCGCCAGTGGACTGCAGTTCAAGAAATTCCTATATTGGTATGGAGTCTAATCAGGTAAGAAAGCAGCGAGTCCTTTGCAAACGTGACCGTAAAAAGAGCCGAACGACCCAATCCCGCGTCATAGAGATGACGACTGGAGTTTGAGACTCTTGGCACGAGTCGCAAAAACAAAATACTTCAGACTTGACTTGGACTCTTGGTCTGAGACTTGAGTCTTCGTAACAGTCTTGGAAAAAGAGTGTAAGGAATTAAAGGCCCTCCGAGACTTGATCTGAATTGGCCCTCAGAGACCTGACTTGGACTTGGCAGTCAGAGACTTGATTTGACTTTGCCTTCAGAGACTTGAGACTTGATCTGACTTGGCCCTCAGAGACTTGCATTGGACCTGGCCCTTTAGAAACTTGAGAGACTTGATTGGACTTTGCCCTCAGAGACTTGACTTGAGACTTTATTGATCTTGGCCCTCAGAGACATGACTTGGACTTGGCCCTCAGAGACTTGAGACTTTATTGGTCTTGGTCCTCAGAGACATGACTTAGACTTTGCCCTCAGAGACTTGACTTGGACCTTGCCCTCAGAAATTTGAGACTTGACCTGGACTTGGCCCTCAGAGACTTGAGACTTGATTGGAAATGGCCCTCAGACTTGACTTGGACTTGGCTGTCAGAGACTTGAGACTTGACTTGGACTTGGCTCATAGAGACTTGACTTGGACTTGGCTCTCAGATATTTGAGACTTGACTGGACATGGCCCTTAGACTTGACTTGGACCTGGGCCTCAGAGGCTTGAGACTTGACTTGGACTTGGCCCTTCGAGACCTGAGACTTGATCTGACTTGGTCCTCAGAGACCCGATTGGACTTGGCACTCGGATACTTGAGACTTTATCTGACTTGGCCCTCAGAGACTTGACTTGGTAGTCAAAGACTTGACATGGACTTTTTAATTTAAAGATTTACTTTCAAACATTGAACATGTCATTTGACATTATAAAGCTGTTTCTGAAAAATTAAAGGAAGTTGGGGCTTGGTGATATGGATTAAAAATAAAATCGTAGATTTGATTCATGCCAAATTTGATTTTTGATAGCGATTTTCTTTCTTTCCCCTTTCTATTCTTAAAAAGAAATGACAAATGACATACATTTTTTTTTTTAACTTGCCTTCATTTCAATCATCCCTTCTCGGAGTTGACCTGAACTAAATACACACTGTAAAACAAAATGAAAGGCCTTGGGCCGGCTGACATCACTTTGAAATGTGGAAACCCCAAGAGGTGCATTGGTGAAAAAAAACTTTTTTCTCAATATTCTCGATATTCCAAAAATAAGATTTTTATAAATAGAAACATTCGATAAATCGATATTATCGATATATTGCCCAGCCGTAATTTGGGTGTTTGTAAATATTGCCAGTCCTGCTAAACAAAGTTCTGATGTTGAAGATAGCGGACTAATTCACCACCTTGTTTTGCTCGTGTTAACGCAGAAAGACATGAAGGTATACCCGTCTGTGAAATGAGTTTGTTTAGTTGAAAATATTACCAAATGTAGTGGGTGTTTATTTTATTATTCCAATAACGTGTGATGCTTTCCATGAATTATATGTGTTACTCCCGGACCAGCATTCCTACGTGTGAACAAAAGGATTAAAACAATTGTGAAAGTAATTTGTTTAACACTTTAAATTGGATAATTTAATAATTGCTGCGCCTTCATCCTCCGAAGATTAGGAGGACGACCTGGAGGACCGGCTTCCAGTTATGCATGCCAGCATATTTAGCTGTTTTGTCAGCTTCGCTGCTACGGACGAAGGACAAAAGTTCAAAGTGTTAGTGTTGGTGTTTGTATGCTTTTATATAACTGTTCTGAGATTTGCTGCGCAGCTTTACACCGCAAGGATGTAAATAGCACTCTCAGGAATCCCGAAATAAGCCAGTTATCCTTTTTCAGAGCGCGTCTAACCTGAGCGCTCACAGAGGATCGCACAAAGCGAATAATTAGCTGTTCTTAATTTCAAACACTTGTCGTTTGGCTCCGCTTTGGTGATGAGAGTCGTGATGTTACCCAGCATAGCTTAGCAACCAGCTGGCAGGTGGTAGATGAGATACCTGTTACATATCGGTCTCTGTACGTTCGGGTAATAATTGGCGAAAATCCCCCCCCCATAAATACATTATTCTACATTTCACTCACGTTTAGAAGTTTGGTTTTGAAAAGAGGTTGCATTCAAAAATCAAAGGAGAAAACTGGTTTCCATATTTGTAACAGAAAAAAAAAAGGAGACCAATAAAACATGT
This sequence comes from Valencia hispanica, assembly GCA_963556495.2. Classification (NCBI taxonomy): domain Eukaryota; kingdom Metazoa; phylum Chordata; class Actinopteri; order Cyprinodontiformes; family Valenciidae; genus Valencia; species Valencia hispanica. The sequence continues at coordinate 32,850,782 of OY747720.1, forward strand.
TTCCTCATAGGGATATAAAACATTATGCATTAGAACTGACAGAGCATTATTTGCTCTTTCCTTCCTAAGTGAACGATAATTGCTCTCTGTTATTGCCGAAGCATAACAGCAAATGAGCTCTGACTTCCCTCCTCCAGATGCAAAACATATTCTGAAGCCGAAACCAGTTGGAGATTAAAGGTGGGAAGGATCGGGTAGTTATTCAGGTCAGTTAGCGACAGGGTTGGGATGCTTCTAGTGCTGCCTTCCGTTTGAACTCGGTAGCAGGAATTAAAGTTCCCATGTAGGGAACAATTCGGCTCTAATTCGTCATTCCTGCTCAAGACATTGAAAGTCCATCTGCAAGTTTACAACTCTAGCCTCAAAATACGGCTGCCTGTCACATAGCACTGAGTGGTACGAAATGAATTGGTTTTTTTTCCTGATCAATGAACCTGTGTTCCCCCCCCCCCCCCCCCCCATTTTTCAGATTGCGTCAGCACACGGAAGAGCAATGGGTGTCAAAGGTAAATGGAACAACTCTCCACTTTGTTACATATGCTGTCTACATTTATCGGCATCGCTGATAAAGATGCCTTAAAGTATATCCATCTTTTGTTGCAACGGCATCATTTTACATTTTGGCTTGATTTCAGGCCCACTGAATCATTTCCGTGCTGATTTGGATGTATGTTTTAGCTCCTTATCCTGTTGAAAGACCCAGTGACAGTCTGTTTTCAGTTTGCTGGCACAGGCCAGCAGATTGTGATTTAAAACCTCCTGCAGGATTCTTATAGTCTGGAAATGTCTGGAACTCAGTTTCAGTATTTTCCAGGTCTGGCTAAATATGGTTAAAGAAATTAGGTCATAGAATTTTTTATTTTTTGTATTTTTTATACAGTAGTTCATTCCATATCCCAGGGTTTTTCTACCCTGGATCTCAAGGCACATTTTCCCTATATATATATATATATATATATATATATATATATATATATATATATATATATATATATATATATATATATATATATATATATATATATATATATATATATATATATATATATATATATATATATATATATATATATATATATATATATAAATACTATTTATAGTATTTATAAATACTATAAATACTATTTATAGTATTATTTATATATATAAATACTACCGTTCAAAAGTTTGGGGTCACCCAAACAATTTTGTGTTTTCCATGAAAAGTCACACTTATTCACCACCATACGTTGTGAAATGAATAGAAAATAGAGTCAAGACATTGACAAGGTTAGAAATAATGATTTGTAGTTAAAATAAGATTTTTTTTACATCAAACTTTGCTTTCGTCAAAGAATCCTCCATTTGCAGCAATTACAGCATTGCAGACCTTTGGCATTCTAGCTGTTAATTTGTTGAGGTAATCTGGAGAAATTGCACCCCACGCTTCTAGAAGCAGCTCCCACAATTTGGATTGGTTGGATGGGCACTTCTTGCGTACCATATGGTCAAGCTCCTCCCACAACAGCTCAATGGGGTTCAAATCTGGTGACTGCGCTGGCCACTCCATTACCGATAGAATACCAGCTGCCTGCTTCTTCTCTAAATAGTTCTTGCACAATTTGGAGGTGTGTTTTGGGTCATTGTCCTGTTGTAGGATGAAATTGGCTCCAATCAAGCGCTGTCCACTGGGTATGGCATGGCGTTGCAAAATGGAGTGATAGCCTTCCTTATTCAGAATCCCTTTTACCCTGTACAAATCTCCCACCTTACCAGCACCAAAGCAACCCCAGACCATCACATTACCTCCACCATGCTTAACAGATGGCGTCAGGCCTTCTTCCAGCATCTTTTCAGTTGTTCTGCGTCTCACAAACGTTCTTCTTTGTGATCCAAACACCTCAAACTTGGATTCATCCGTCCACAACACTTTTTTCCAGTCTTCCTCTGTCCAATGTCTGTGTTCTTTTGCTCATCTTAATCTTTTTCTTTTATTGGCCAGTCTCAGATATGGCTTTTTCTTTGCCACTCTGCCCTGAAGCCCAGAATCCCGCAGCCGCCTCTTCACTGTAGATGTTGACACTGGTGTTTTGCGGGTACTATTTAATGAAGATGCCAGTTGGGGACCTGTGAGGCGTCTGTTTCTCAAACTAGAGACTCTAATGTACTTATCTTCTTGCTCAGTTGTGCAACGCGGCCTCCCACTTCTTTTTCTACTCTGGTTAGAGCCTGTTTGTGCTGTCCTCTGAAGGGAGTAGTACACACCGTTGTAGGAAATCTTCAATTTCTTGGCAATTTCTCGCATGGAATAGCCTTCATTTCTAAGAACAAGAATAGACTGTCGAGTTTCAGATGAAAGTTCTCTTTTTCTGGCCATTTTGAGCGTTTAATTGACCCCACAAATGTGATGCTCCAGAAACTCAATCTGCTCAAAGGAAGGTCAGTTTTGTAGCTTCTGTACCAAGCTAAACTGTTTTCAGATGTGTGAACATGATTGCACAAGGGTTTTCTAATCATCAATTAGCCTTCTGAGCCAATGAGCAAACACATTGTACCATTAGAACACTGGAGTGATAGTTGCTGGAAATGGGCCTCTATACACCTATGTAGATATTGCACCAAAAACCAGACATTTGCAGCTAGAATAGTCATTTACCACATTAGCAATGTATAGAGTGTATTTCTTTAAAGTTAAGACTAGTTTAAAGTTATCTTCATTGAAAAGTACAGTGCTTTTCCTTCAAAAATAAGGACATTTCAATGTGACCCCAAACTTTTGAACGGTAGTGTGTATATATATATATATATATATATATATATACACACATATATATGTGTGTGTATGTATATGTATATATATAATATATATATATACACACATATATATGTGTGTGTGTATATATATATATATATATATATATATATATATATATATATATAGTAGTCTTTTAGGATTACCAGTCATTGTAACATCAGGGATATGTGCTAAAAAAAAAAATCTTGGACTGTGTAACTCCACACATGTGGAAGTGAAAGAATGGACTTGCTACAAGACCAAAGAGCAATTAAATGTCTGATTTTTACAATCGTCTAATTATGGGTTGGCCACATTCTTGACCCTGATCACCCTGCTGTCCAAGAGATGTACTCTGATTCATTATTGCTTTGACTTCCACAGCCAAACAAGGATGAACCATCTTTAGGCAGACTGCTAAGGTTCCTAGGCTCTTAACAGAAAAGATACACTATAATACTTAGCATGGGAGGCATTCTCCAGTAAGGCTTTATTGGAATCAAACGTAGAAAGTAAATCAACTTTAAGCTTTGCTTTGGGGCCATTATAATGTCAGGTTGAAGCGGTTGTGTCAGTGAGTCATCCTAATTAGCTGGCAGTTTTTAGGATTGGATCGTCCTCACTTCTCTAACCTCTCATATCCTCGGCTCCAAAGCGGTCATAGCTTCTCTGTTTGAGGAAAAACTTATTGCAGAGTCTGAAACACTTGGGTCTCTGGAGTGAAGTTCCCCATAATGGCCATGCAGGTATTCCAGGAATGTATTCAGAGCAGCCTGTTGCTGCAATTTATTTCCCCGTTGCACAAGCAAATCTACAGCCTCTTGTGCATTCGGGGTATCAGGCAAGGTTATGGAATCTCTTCATTAATATTATCTGTAGGAGTTTCCGTTTCATGTTGAATCCAAGGACTGGTGATTGTTAAAGATGGACCGGTCAGAACTGTTGGGCTCTGGCTTTTGTAAAGCTTTGACGTTTTTTTTTTAAACAATAATGTATGGTAAACAACATATAAGATAAACGAATAGCATTGAAGATATTTGTTTTTAGCCTTCCTGCTGTGAGCGGCTACTGATTGTATATAGATTCAAAGCAGAGGTGACGTCACACTGTGTGAGAGAGATGTAGACGGAGTAGTTGTTGTAAACAGGGTTTTGCTGTTCTGTCTTTAGAATCTTAAATTAGCAACTAGCGTGGTAAGCTAACAAAAACGGTATTCTGAGTGTTTATATTCTCATTTAGACTTCCTGTTATCTGATAAAAACCTCACTCTCTCTTGCAGCCTCAATAAATCGCAGACATGTCTCAACGTCTTAAAAATATTGTTTTCTTCTGTTTTTAAAAAGCTGATATGGTCTCTGGGACTTCATACAAAAAAAACTTTGCAGAGTTAACTTTGAGACTTTTTGTCTCAGGAACAGCGTCCACACTGAAGAGTGTGGTGTTTAGTACGGTAGGAAAAGGAGCATATTTCAAAAAAATTTCTTGCTGAAAATTGGACGGTTCCGTTTACCAGTCCGTCTCTAGTGATTGTGATGTAAAGTAAAAAGCCTGTCAGCTCCTCATAGCTTTTAATCCTGTCGTTCCAGGAGACATGGGAAAGACTTCAGATGACATCAGTTTGACTCTCATCGGGAGCTGCAGTCACGATCATGGTAGCGGCACTTTGAAAACGAGCAGTTCTCAACTGAAGCTTGAAAATCTTGTCTGAGGTTTTGGCTTCTTTCGTGTCTCCTTCACAGACCTGCTGTCAGAGACAAAGATGTATTGCATCGTTCCCAACGACTCCTTTGCCTCATTGCAGCCGTCCACCTCCTTGTGTCCTTCAGAGCTGTCTAGGGAGGCTGGTGACATGTGTAGCTCTGCTGCTTATCACGTCAGCCTGTCACATTCGTCTTGTGACACAGAGGTGACCTCGCACGCGTCCCTGCAGTCTCAGGCCTTCAGGAAGGAGCTCCGATCTCGGGGTCTGCCTCGGACCTCCAGCTCGTCGGGCTCCGCTTTTCCCGACCCCTGTCTGCCAGACTTTGCTCTGTATCCTCCACCCAGGAGAGGGGGTCTCGACACGGTGTGTGAGCTGGAGGCCGCAAGGCCACACAGGCCAGCGCTGTGTGACAGAGGGCAGCTTTACCAGCAGGATCAAGCGGTGCCCTCCACCTCGGGAGAAGAGTGGTGCCGGCACAAAGTGGCTCGCTCTGCCTCTAGAGAGGCAGGGGAAGGCAGTTCAGGGCTCTACCAGGTGGAGGTGGATGCTGGTGGTAAAGGCTCAGTCGGGGGTGGAAAATCTCACACAGGAGAGCAAAGTGCTGACAGCTTGAGGAGCCTGAGTACCCGCAGCAGTGGCTCCACCGAGAGCTACTGCAGTGGGACAGACCGGGACACCAACAGCACGGTCAGCAGCTTCCACAGTGAACAAACCAGTTCTACGCACGTGGAGAGCCTGCTGTCGCTTTCAGGGGACGAGCGTGGACGGGACAGAGAGGCCGCACCTTCTCCCGCAGAGGGCCGGACTTCTAGCATCAGCAGTGTAGTCTCTCATGGTCTCGGGAGCGTTCCCTCTCGGGAGGCCAATAAAAACCCCCATGCCAACGAACTAACTGCGAAGCAAACTGCGGGCACTTCTGCCTCCCTTGTAACCCAGGAGCAAGTGGAGCCTGGGGAGAGCGTGGAAGAGCCTGGCATCAGGACCAGCGCCGATGGCGCGACGGGGGTAGCCGGGACAGAGCAGGATACAGCAACAGCCGATTGTCAGCCGAGACCCGAAGCCAGTGTTCAGAGGACTTCCTCTCTGTCAGCTGGGCGGCGAGGACGCCGCCACGGAGGGAAGAAAAGGGCGAGCAGCTTCGATGCCAGCCGACGCCGGGACTACATGTCTTTACGTGCGATGGCTAAACCCTGTAGTGCTGTCTTCACGGGAGGAGGAGAGGATGACTCTAGTGATCAAAGTGAACTCAGTTGTGCCTCCAGTCTCCGCTCCACCAACCATCTAAGTACAGACAGCTCATCCAGCACCGCCTCCCGCTCCTGTCACTCACCAGAGGGTCGTTTCAAGGCCCTGAAAGCCAAGCATGCTGCTGTCACCTCCCCCTCCTCCTCCTCCACAGTAAAAGATCCAGGAGGGTCCGAGGCGGAGGTGCGACCCAGAGGGAAGCGCCGGGCTTCCCGTCGCACGCCCAGCACGAGCAGTGCTAAAACGCACGCCAGAGTGTTGAGTTTGGACAGTGGCACCGCCGCTTGCCTTAACGATCCCAACCGCCTAGGAGCTCCGCCCGGGCCTCGGCCCCTCACCACCTCCAAATCAGATTTGGAAGCCAAAGAAGGGGAAGTCCTGGATGCTGCGTCTCTGCTGGGTCGGGCCTCCCAGCTGGAATCGGTGACCCGCTCCAGAAACAGCCTGCCCAACCAGACGGCTTTCACCGAGCCTCAGGATGCGACCGCAGCTTCACTTCGAGGTTCGTACCAAACAACCTAATTTTTCTCAACCTCTATGTTAACAGGTCGCCCTAGATTCCGTGAATTATTACTGGCATTATGATATCATTTATCAGGTGATCTGCTCTGTTCAGGTTAGTTCTACTGCCTCCTCACTTTAAACCTCTTTAAGTTCTATTTTCCTGATACTTTTTATTTTTTATTTTATTATTATTATTTTATTTATTTTTTTACGCTATTTTAAGGGCATACTTCCTGTTGAAACCTTGTGTCAACTTTTGCTACTTCAGTTTATTAACATGAGCATAAATATAGAGTTCACGAACTTGATCTTGTTGCAAGTGAGGCCCTCCAGACACTGGGAGGGTTTGAGAGCGGCTCATGCTGACGATTGCAAACGGGATGTTGTCAGTCTTCCACATTCAGCGTAGCCATGGTGAGTTTCCATGGAGTTGCAATTCTGACCCAAGCAAAGTGTTCCCTGTGCAGATCACTATTAGTATGACAGCACAGTGTGTGCTTTGTGTTGAGGTTGAGCAAACAGATGCTCTCTTATTAGCATGGTTGTGTTGAGCATTACTGTTATTCCCTCCCCCTGTGTATTCAAGCTTTCAAATTAAAACCACAGCTCTACCCAGGTCTTCAAATGTCTTTTTGTTCTTGTTCTATCGCTTTATTAGGCTATGATTTTTTTAAAATGATGTTTGCTTTTCTTGGTTTTTTTGGCTTTCAAGTGATCACCGACATTATAGTCAGGGGGACATATCATCAGCAGTCTGTAAAAACTCCTGTCTGATTTTGTTTGTAAGACTTTGACCTTAATTATAATTAACAGCATTGAAAAATTGGCTTTTTTAAGGCGTATAGCCTTGAGTGGGCAACCATTATTTATATATGGAACAGTGGTGTTGTCACATGGTGTGTGTGAGAGAGCAGAGGCTGTTGTCTTTGGTTTAAAATCACTTTAACCAAAAGCAAAAGATTTGTAGCTGACACTAGCGATTAGCATGACTCGAGCAATTAGCTTCTTATTTACTGAGTGTAAAACCACAGACGAGGCTAAGTTTATCAGTCTTACTATAACACTTATGAAAATGTATTAGAAATTTCAAATGTCTATTCTGGGGTATTAGAAGAATGAAGGTGTTAATCACCAAGACAAGCTAACACCAGCTTATTTTTAACTAGTTAGCATGTCTAGCCTAACTTCGCTAACCTAGCAAATGTTTTTGTTGCTGATGGATATATGACTGTAAATCATACGACGGAGTGTTAGGGCCGTTGTAGATAAAAGAGAACTATTTTGGATTAAAATTTAGCCCAAAACATTCGGAAATATTTAGATTAATTTCACACATTTTCCAGAAAAATCTCTCTGATGCCAATGGTGTGAATATATGAGAGAAAACTCTGAAATTTCCATGATTCAAGGCATACATTTTTGATATTTAAACTAAGATTTTCTAAAATCGTACAGTCCAAAAAAAATCTTTGCTGTATTTGAAATGAGTAATTTCCGACAGAAATACAACAGAGTATTAGGGCCATTGTAGACAAAAGAAAAATATTTTGGGGTAAATGTTCGCCCAAAAAAAACTCTTGAGATTAATTTCACATATCTTCCAGAAAAAATGTGGAAATTCTCTGATTTAGAATAGTCGAAAATCTGCAAGAGAAAACTCAGAAATTTCCATTATTTAAGGCATACATTTTCAATACTTAAAGTAAGATATTTTTGGAAATTGTAAAGTCAGACATTTGCAAGAAAAAAAATCATAAATGTATCAGAAAAAAACTGAATTTTGTCGAGAATCAGATATTTCCGACCGTAAATGCCAGTCCAATAAGATTTAAGTGTTACATTTACAAGATGTGCATCTGGATATTTTCAAAAGTGTAAGTGGGTTATGCGGCTCTTTTCTGGGATATGAGCAATTTCTCCTGGGTTCAGACTTGTCATGAACGCCTCGAATGGGTGAGACTGTGAGATAGAAGCTGCAACGTGGCTGCAGCTAGTATATCCCATCTAATTTTCTCAACACTCACTGGAACTCGGAGTGCAATGCAACTTTAAAAAGTGAAAACAAAACGGAACAGAATGGACTCCCGGCTGTCACCAAACTCTGCTATTTGGGAACATTAATGGTTTCTCATGGAGCTACAGTAGAAAATGTAAGATGGGCCGAATCAGAACTTTTTCAGCGAACGCATCCTTCAACAGCAATAAGGTCCATAACATGTGCCATTGAGCACATGTGCAAGTGCACATATGCAACTTTAGTTACTGCAACACAAGAAGACCTACCTGAGGCAGCCATGTTGCAGCTTGTTCTCCACAGTCTCTCCCGTTGGAGGCATTCATGGCCTCGTCTGCACCTGGGAAAAGTCGTTCTGATCTGGGAAAAAGAAATCCTAAATACAGTTACATCTATGAAGGGAACTTTAATCCACTGAGGAAAAAGACGAGACCTTTCTTCTACTAAACTTTTTCTTTCCACTCAACTTTCCACTAATATGCTTGGATACAGCCCTCTGTGAACAGCCTGCATTTTTAGCGATGACCTTCAGTGGCTCACCCTCCTTGCAGAGGGCACTATGACTGTCTGCTGGAGAACTGTCTAGTGAACAGACTTCCCTTTCATTGTGTTAGCCATGAAATAACATTTCTGTATTTAAAATAAATAAAATAAAATTTAAAAAAACAATATATATATATATATATATATTTTTTTTTTTTATTATTATATATTTTTTTATATATATATATATATATATATATATTTATTTATTATTTTTTTTTTTATGGGTCTAATTTAAAAACTTGAAACTGAATTGTGCGTCTTAATTGCTTGTTTGCCACAGTTGTCATAATTAAAACTAATGCAGTTTCTAAAAACAAGGTTAACAAATCTGTGAGTACCGTTGCTTAAAAGGAGGGAATATGTGTTTACTATATTTGCCCCCTTAATATAGGTCAAGCTCAGTATGTTTTACTTGTGAAAGTGTTGCTATCATTTATTTCCCGGAAAACTGGTTGGTAAAATCTTTTAACCGACACATGTAAGCATCTTTTCCAAGATCCACAGAATTATCGGGGGAAAGGAAACAAATCCGAGCTAACTGGCCAATGATGTCTCTCACCATGACAGCACCAGTAAGTGAGGAGACGGTCATCTTCCGTCGGGAACGTAGCACATTTCGTCGGCAGGCCGTGAGGCGGCGGCACAACGCAGGAAGTAACCCCACTCCTCCCACCTCGCTCATTGGATCTCCTCTCAGGTACGGCGTGCACGGAGCAGGGTGTGGGTGGGCCGGCGGTGGCGGTGGGGGATCTCTGTGGTTGTGTTGCCTGGTCTGAGCATGTCACCAGGTGACATTCTCTCTTGTCCTCTCATCAGCATCTTCCGTTGTCTATAACTTCATCTCTTTACCTCTGCCCTTACTCTTCTTCTCACCTTTTTTGATCCTTTTATATTTCCTTCTAATGTTTGGTTACATCCTTCAAGACTGAGAGGTACATGGTCTGAAGATCAACCTGGCTCCAGTGTCTGTCCCTCACAAACTCAGAGGTCTTGCTGCTTCTCTTTAATGGTTGTCCTTTTGAGAAAAAAAGTTGTTAGAATAAATTAATATAAATAAGTTAAAAACCAGAAATACACAATCTTTGTCTACATTAATGTTACTTTGATAAGTCTGAATGTTTTTAATTAGACGTGCCTCTTTATTGCCTAGAGACGTGCGTGTGTGTGTGTTTGTATATATATATGTGGTCCTAAACTTTTGATCAGCTGTAAAACGGCTTGTTTCAGTTTTAGTATTGTTTTCAATAAATTTCTTCTTGTTGCATGTTGAAACTCTACTAGGAACCTTGTTAAGATGTATGATCAATTCAAAATGCCCTTCCTTCCTTCATCCCTCCCTCGCTCCCTCCAGTATTTAGGTGCTGCGGACTCCATGTTTAAACTCTGCATAAATGTCTTGTGTTAGTTATAGTAAACTCGATTTCTAAAATGAACATTAAGGACATAGAATTTGGAAAGTTGAGTCTGGAAATGTATGGAATTTTACATTAAAACGTCTAGAACTTTGATACCTCGGTTAGTGTCCGTGCTACTAAGTGGTATGTCCACAGTTCAGATAATGGCCAAATACAACTACTGTAAATAGAACTGATTACGTAGGCGTTTGGGCAGCACTACTTTTTTGACGCTCATCCTGTCACCTCAACTCCTTCCCTCTCTAAACACACCCTTTTCTCATCCAGCCTCCCTCTGTGCTGCTGTCGTAAATTAGGACCAATCCCAGCACTTATTTCCTCCCCTTCTCCCCTCTCCTCCAACAGTCTTCAGGAGGCTCTCAGCCAGGCCTCCCAGCCTTCTTCCTCCCTGGTGAAAACTCAGCCATCCAGAACCCCTTCCCAGGTGACAGTGCTTAGCGCAAGTGTCTCCCTGCTGGCCAGGAATGGAAGCGCGCACCTGGAGGGTTCTCAGGACAAGGCCTCAACCGTGGGCGCCACCAGCTTACAAGATGACTTTGGTAGGCAGCTTATCAAGAGTAATAAAGAATACTCTCCTAACCCTCATATTCTATCAAATAAAATCTTAAATAAATTGAAGCTTGAGGCTGAACTGACAAAATGTTCGATGGGTGTGAACACTTTTGGGCAGCACTTTAAACGTATTGTCGTGGGTCCTGTATTTTAGCTTTTTCACTAAGGTTTTGTGTGCTTTTTCTCGGATGGTTTCCACAGTATCTTTGAGAGAGAGACCCGGCCACGGATAGGACTGTCTCAGTCAATCATAGGAGAGTACCTATTATTTACGGCTGGCGGGCTGTCGTAATCAGTTAAAGCCCATTGGCATTATGTGTGCTCCATTTATTTGGCTTGGTTATGTCTGAAGCTGCTACTTCAGAGTTGATTTTCACCTTTGATCAACGCTGAGCGCATTGATATTCCCTTTGCAGACACGGTGACAGAGATTGTGGTTCTTCACTGTCAAAAAACATGTTTTGCTGATAATTGCAGAAAGTCAAAGAACCTGATTGTGCAAAATAAAGAAAATGCATATTGTGTCCTTTTTCCCTCGTGTCCTAACTCCCTCGTGCTCTAACTCCCTTCCTCATGTCCAAACTCCCTTCCTCGTGTCCAAACTCCCTTCCTCGTGTCCTAACTCCCTTCCTCGTGTCCTAACTCCCTTCCTCGTGTCCTAACTCCCTTCCTCGTGTCCTAACTCCCTTCCTCGTGTCCTAACTCCCTTCCTCGTGTCCTAACTCCCTTCCTCGTCCCCTCTTCCTCGTGCCTTAAGTCCTTTTCTCATGTCCTAACTCATTTCCTCGTTTCCTAACGCCGTTCCTCGTTTCCTAACGCCGTTCCTCGTTTCCTAACGCCGTTCCTCGTTTCCTAACGCCGTTCCTCGTTTCCTAACGCCGTTCCTCGTGTCTTAACGCCGTTCCTCGTGTCTTAACGCCGTTCCTCGTGTCCTAACGCCGTTCCTCGTGTCCTAACGCCGTTCCTCGTGTCCTAACGCCGTTCCTCGTGTCCTAACGCCGTTCCTCGTGTCCTAACGCCGTTCCTCGTGTCCTAACGCCGTTCCTCGTGTCTTAACGCCGTTCCTCGTGTCCCAACTCCCTTCCTCGTCTCCTCTTCCTCGTGCCCTAAGTCCTTTTCTCATGTCCTAACTCATTTCCTCGTTTCCTAACTCCGTTCCTCGTGTCCTAACGCCATTCCTCATGTCCTAACTCCCTTCCTCGTGTCCCAACTCCCTTCCTCGTCTCCTCTTCCTCGTGCCCTAAGTCCTTTTCTCATGTTCTAACTAATTTCCTCATCTCCTAACTCCATTCCTCATTTCCTAACGCCGTTCCTCGTGTCTTAACGCCGTTCCTCGTGTCTTAACGCCGTTCCTCGTGTCTTAACGCCGTTCCTCGTGTCTTAACGCCGTTCCTCGTGTCCTAACGCCGTTCCTCGTGTCCTAACGCCGTTCCTCGTGTCCTAACTCCGTTCCTCGTGTCCTAACGCCGTTCCTCGTGTCCTAACTCCCTTCCTCGTCTCCTCTTCCTCGTGCCCTAAGTCCTTTTCTCATATCCTAACTCACTTCCTCATCTCCTAACTCCATTCCTCATCTCCTAACTCCATTCCTCGTTTCCTGACGCCATGCCTCGTGTCCTAACTCCCTTCCTCGTGTCCTAACTCCCTTCCTCGTGTCCTAACTCCCTTCCTCGTGTCCTAACTCCCTTCCTCGTCCCCTCTTCCTCGTGCCTTAAGTCCTTTTCTCATGTCCTAACTCATTTCCTCGTTTCCTAACTCCGTTCTTCGTTTCCTAACGCCGTTCCTCGTTTCCTAACGCCGTTCCTCGTTTCCTAACGCCGTTCCTCGTTTCCTAACGCCGTTCCTCGTGTCTTAACGCCGTTCCTCGTGTCTTAACGCCGTTCCTCGTGTCTAAACGCCGTTCCTCGTGTCTAAACGCCGTTCCTCGTGTCCTAACGCCGTTCCTCGTGTCCTAACGCCGTTCCTCGTGTCCTAACGCCGTTCCTCGTGTCCTAACGCCGTTCCTCGTGTCCTAACGCCGTTCCTCGTGTCCTAACGCCGTTCCTCGTGTCTTAACGCCGTTCCTCGTGTCCCAACTCCCTTCCTCGTCTCCTCTTCCTCGTGCCCTAAGTCCTTTTCTCATGTCCTAACTCATTTCCTCGTTTCCTAACTCCGTTCCTCGTTTCCTAACTCCGTTCCTCGTTTCCTAACTCCGTTCCTCGTTTCTTAACGCCGTTCCTCGTGTCCTAACGCCGTTCCTCGTGTCTTAACGCCGTTCCTCGTGTCCCAACTCCCTTCCTCGTCTCCTCTTCCTCGTGCCCTAAGTCCTTTTCTCATGTCCTAACTCCCTTCCTCGTGTCCCAACTCCCTTCCTCGTCTCCTCTTCCTCGTGCCCTAAGTCCTTTTCTCATGTTCTAACTAATTTCCTCATCTCCTAACTCCATTCCTCGTGTCTTAACGCCGTTCCTCGTGTCTTAACGCCGTTCCTCGTGTCTTAACGCCGTTCCTCGTGTCTTAACGCCGTTCCTCGTGTCCTAACGCCGTTCCTCGTGTCCTAACGCCGTTCCTCGTGTCCTAACTCCGTTCCTCGTGTCCTAACTCCGTTCCTCGTGTCCTAACTCCGTTCCTCGTGTCCTAACTCCGTTCCTCGTGTCCTAACGCCGTTCCTCGTGTCCTAACTCCCTTCCTCGTCTCCTCTTCCTCGTGCCCTAAGTCCATTCTTCGTGTCCTGACTCCATTCTTCGTGTCCTGACTCCATTCCTCGTGTCCTGACTCCATTCTTTGTGTCCTGACTCCATTCTTCGTGTCCTGACTTCCTTCCTTCCTTCCTTCCTTCCTTCCTTCCTTCCTTCCTTCCTTCCTTCCTTGATCCATGTAGTATTGCACTATAGTGTGAGTCTATCAGCTGGTTTTAACCTCTGATTGTTAGCTGGTCGTGTTTATCTTTCAGCTCCTCTGCCTCTGGCTGCTATTCCACGTGATTATAAGGAAACTGCAGCAGAGCTGTTGCTTCACAGCAAAATTATGGCCAGCTGCTTGAACAGGGTTGAGAAAACATTTTTTCCTGTAGTTCTCTGAACATTTGTCTTCTGCACAGTGGGTAATAAACTTATCAGATATCCTTGGACAAACACATTTCAGGCTTGCAAATTCCCCAGTCGGTTTTGCAGGACGAATATCATTTTATTTTCCTCCCTTACGAACTCACTTGAACATGTTTTTGCTGCCGTTTTGCAAACCTTGTCATGAAATTTACATCACACTCAACCCTTGAATTTCAAGCAAATATTAACACAAGCTGATTATTGTTACCATGGCAGCCTTTTGTATTCCTCTTGGACCCTAAGGATTGCTGTATTTGACATCTCTGTAAATGTTACAGTTGTTGGAGACTAAAATGTGAATTTGGATTGCAGGAAGCGGACTGTCGTTAAAGGTTACCGAGATCCGTCTTATGGTTGCCGAGTAATTTTCAGAATCCGACAAAATATTTGTCTTCATCTGTTGAACATTCACATCCTCCTCTTTCACCTCAGTCCAGATTGAAGCGGAGCTAAGAAACAGGAATATAATGAGAACGATATAATTGGCTCTGAAGATCCGCCGGAAATGACAGACCTGCTTCCAGCCTCTTTAAGTAGGAGTTAGGAGGAGACTCCCTTCGCTCAGTGATCTCGTTAGCTCTGATGAGCGCATTGCCAAAGCCATCCAATTTTTTTCTGCACGCAAACATAAAGCTGACTGAAATGACTCCCACGGACATGGACTGAATGTGCCACTGTTTCCCTGTTGTGTTTCCCCAGGAAAACTCACTCCCTCCCTATACGAGGCTGGAGGATGTGACATGTCCCTGGTCAATTTTGAACCTGCAACCAGACGAGCCTCCAACAACCTGTGGTTGGTGTCAAACCGAGAATCGGCCTGATTTGCAAAATTTCAATTTCAGACAGTGCTGAACAGGCTAAGCTCCTCCTATCTGAACTTAAGGCATCTTCATTGTATTTCATTAGGATTTAATCCTATAGACCAACACAAGGTAGCATATAATTGGGAAGTAGAAGTAGAAGAATACCTGGCTTTCTACAATTTGTTTAAAAACAAAAAAGTGTGACCAGATTAGTAAATAAAGTCCACTTCATGTCCACCATTTTAAAAGTAAGTACATTTCAGTGAAGGGTTCAGAGTTGTGTTGGAGAACACAACAGACAAAACAATATCCTTTCAACCTTTGTGTCTCGTGGGGCACTGTTTAATCCTTTATCCAGAAATGGAATATGGAAGGGCCTGTCTGTCCACTTATGCCGAAGCATGGTGAGTGCGACGTCATGCTGTGGTGATGGGAGGCACAGGACAGCTAGTCAGAGCTGACCTAAATACAGAGCTACCCTGGAAGAAAAGACTCGACCACATTACATGGAGCCAGAGAATAGTTTAGATAATGGCCCAGTCAAAGTCCAGACCTAAGTCCAACATTTCAGCCTCTTGATGTGCAAAGCCGGTGGAGATATTCCTCAAACGGCTTGCATCTATAATTGCAGTGAACATTGGACTCCTTTTATTTAGCTTCTGTATCGTATAGCTCTGGTAATACATAATTTTATTAGTTTTTAGCTTGATGTCTTTGGATAATTAGGATTTCATTCAGTGCAGCAGATGCTTTCCTTCATTTGGTGTTTTAATGCCATGCAGGGATACGGACTCCCACCTCTCCAGTTCTACCTCAGTTCGCTTCTACCCTCATGACCTGGTGAGTATCGAACCCAATGAGATGTTGTGCATGCGTGTGTTTCTGAGGAACTAAAGGAGGCAGACCAAAACAAATGTCCATTAGTAACCCATGGAAAAGTTTCTGGTTATGTTGTTTTTTTGTGCCTCATCTTTGAATGCACTCTTTGTTTTAAGCTGTTGAATTGAATTTGTGATTTTTGGTCAGATTGCACCATAGGGAAGATTAACTGAACATAAGACAGTTCTCCCTCCATCAGATCCGTCTAAACCGCCTGCTGACCATGGACCCAGAGCTACTGGAGCAGCAAGACGGAGACCTGAGCCCGGAGCTCCAGGACGCACCGTTGGGACAAGAGAACACTGCAGCCTCTGCTCCCTCTGGCAAGGCCAAGCAGTACTACCGCCTGTGGCTTCTCCCTTACTTGTGGGTCGGCCTCCATTTTGACCGGCTTACTCTGATGGCACTGTTTGACAGGTAAGGCAGAAGAAGCGTCGGCTGTCGTCTGCCTATGTTTTACGTAATCTTAGGTAGGTTTCTCCCCCCCCCCCCCCGTTTTTTTTTACAGCATGCCAGTAAAGGCAGGTAAAGATTCTGCGCGCTCTCCAATTGGGAGTGTTTTTGCAAATTAGCCAGACATATCTCCATTGCACAGGAAAGAGTTAAAGGCAATACGTTTTGAGTATTACTTGTAAGGACATCACTTCATTCAAATACGTAGACATGGTCTTATATGGGCTTTTCTAGATTGGCAGGATATTGGCAGACGAACAACAACATATATTAATGGATATAGTTATGTCATGTCAAGTCATATAGTTATGTTATGTCTTTTTGCATGGAGTTTGCCTGTTCTCCCTGGGCATGGGTTGGTTCCTTCTGGGTACTGTGGCCTCCTCCCACAGTCCAAAAACATGACTGTCCGTAGGTATAGTTTTCATGCGCAAGTTTCTTTGTCGTGGGTGTTTCTATGTTGCCCTGCCGCTCACCCAATGACCGCTGGGGATAGGCACCACCATTTGTTATTTGTTATACATCGTTTATGTTGCGCAACCAACAAGCCTTCTTCTTCTGCTTCTTTGTAATGTCAGCCAGAATGACCTTTGTCATGGGCTGCAGCCTAAGTTCAGAAAATATCCTTCATTTAACCATCCTTCAGTTCACTGATCCCTGATTTATTGTTTGCTATTTCACTATTCCTTCTTTTGTTCAGTTTTATTCAGCAGAAAATGATTTTTTTTTCTCCTTCTCTAAACTTATTTTGTTTTTAACAGATGTTTTATGAAGACTAAAATAGAAAACACTATGTAAAGTCAAAGTTTTGTTGTTGTATGTATGTTTTTGTCGTTCCTTCAGGAACCGTGAGGTTTTAGAAAACGTGCTGGCCGTGGTCCTGGCCGTCCTCGTGGCCTTCCTGGGCTCCGTGCTGCTCGTCCACGGCTTCTTCACCGACATCTGGGTCTTTCAGTTCTGCCTCGTCATCGCGAGTTGCCAGTATTCCCTCCTGAAGGTGAGCGCTTGACTCGACAGCCTGATATTGTTCAACCTGACCTTAAAAAAAAACAAAAAAAAAAACAGCAAAATAGAAGGGAAACGGGAGAACCACTTTTGGAAGAAAGCAGTTCAAACGCCGTTCTCATTCGTTTTGACGCAGTGGGGGAGAAAAACATGAATGCGCGCAGTTCCCCTTAGGGGGAATCTGTGATGCTCTGAAGTGTTGGCCTTTCTTTCTCTCTCAAAACTGTTTAAAAATGCTGAAAACTCCATGTTTGCTCCCAGCGCATCAACATTTTTCCACTATTTATTCTGCTTTTCTGTATTTTCAGAGTGTTCAGCCAGACTCCTCCTCTCCTCGACACGTACGTACTAATTACTCATTTATTTTACGCCGAGCAAAACTGTGTGGACCAATGCCTGAGTTAAACTTGCCTGAAAGTAACCTCCTGAACTAATTCAAATATTCAATCCAGGTAGAAAAATAGAAACACTGTCTCGATGATCATTTTTACATGTACTTATTATTCATTGGGGTTTTTTGGCCTCTGGAAAATGATGCTGCTTTTCCTCTGTGCCCCCCCACCCACCCCACCCCCTTTTGCGTCAGTAGGCCGCTCTGAAACGGCGTCTTTTATTAATGCAGCTTTTACTCAGCTGCAGGCACAAGCTTTAAATAGCTGCTGAGAGTTTAGGCCACGGCTCACCCTCTCACTCTTTGTCTGTCTCACTTTCTCTCCCTTTACCCGCGAGTGTTGTCCCCGTTTCCTCTCCCTGAGCTAACGATCAGGACTTTGGAATCCTCTCTGAGTCTTGGTGCGTAAACGCCGGCCTAATCTGAAGAACTGCAGGCCACGTCCTCCAGTGGAAACCTGCAGCCTACATCCACAGGGAAACTTTATACCTGATGCTGATTCTTTTTTTTTTTTTTTTTTTTTTTTTAGCCCTTTGTCCCTTGGGACAGATCTAATATGACTCTGATCACGCTTTGCTTTGGAATAATTGAATGATCACTGTACTACTCTGAGAAATGTCTGTTACTTTCAGTATGCCTTGAACTTTAACCCACTGAACTTTTCCACATCTGGCCACATATTTACTTGCCATTTTGGGAAATAGACCAACACTAAGTAAAGTCTAATAGTGAAGCGGAACGAAAATTATCTGGGAATATTTAAATTCAGTTATTTTCACAGATTCTCATTTAATTATTAAGACTGAATGTCTTCAATACCAACCATCCTATTGTATTTCTGGCTTAATGTTTGGGTGTAAAGGTGAACCTCCACCCCAGTCCAAAGTCTTTTGTAACCTATAACAGGACACTTGTTTATGCTTTCACCTGTGACCGGCTTCCCTGTTTTACTGCTGTTAAAAAACAATTCCCTTGACATGATGCTTCCACCACTGTGGTTTAACACGGAGGGGGGGTAGCTTTAGAATAGCTTTGGAGCAGGGGCCAAAAAGTTCAGTTTTGGACCCATCTGACCAGAGCCCCCGTCTCTCACGTTTTTCCATGTCTCATGACTATTAATCGCTTTCTTCTTGCAATTTAGGCCAGATTCGTGGAGTGCACGGCTAACAACTGTCCTGTCAACATTTCTTTTCACCATTGAAGGCCATATCTTTGTAGGTTTACAGTTGGGTCATAATAGATTGTTTGATTTAAACAGCCCCATCTTTAGATGGTGTTTAATAACTTTTAAAGTCTTCCCAGCTTGCTCCCTGACATGGCTGCTTTGCTCCTCGGTCTTCATAGGGCTCCTTGTTCACTGATGTTCTCTAACAAACCTCTGAGGGCTTCACAGAACTGCTGAACCTATACTGAGAAGAACTTGCGCTGAGCTGGACTTTTTAGGCGACTTTTGAAGGAGATTGGTAGCACGCGATTTTATTTAAGGGTATCAACTTTAGGGGAGCTAAGTACGAATGACTGTCACACATTTTTATTTGAAGAAAAAGAAGTGTTTTTTTTTTTTTTTTTTTCCAGAGACAGTTCTGCACTTTATTGTGTTGGTTAATTTCCCAAATTCCCAATAAAACACGTGCCAGTATGTGGGAAGGTTTAATGAGCATGAATATTTTAGAAGGGCTCTTGTGCACCAACCTGTACTGAACTACAATTTAAGAGCTACAGTGATCTAACAATGTGGTCACTCCCTTGTGCCTGCAGGGTCACAATCGTATCATAGCGTACAGCCGGCCTGTCTACTTCTGCCTGTGCTGCGGCCTCATCTGGCTGCTGCACTACGGCAGTCTGAGGATAACCTCACCCCGCTTCACCCTGTACGGAGTCGCACTCACCAGCTCACGACTGCTGGCATCTGCCAGAGACCTCGTCATAGGTAGGCACAATTCCGGCCAGAGCTCATGTTCATGTATATTCTATGCATTCAAAATCAGCCGCGTTGCAAATCCAGGCTTTTAACATGAATATCTCTCTCTCTCTCTGTCTCTCTCTATCTCTCTCTCTCTGTGAAGTCTTTACTCTGTGTTTTCCCGTCGTGTTCTTCGTGGGGCTGCTGCCACAGGTCAACACGTTCGTCATGTACGTCTTTGAGCAGCTGGACATCCATGTGTTCGGGGGCAACGGTGAGTGACCCTTCGACGAGCCGCTTCCTTGACCCCCCGCGGAACGATGCCAGAGACACTCGCATGCTCTGTCACACCTAGTACACTGTAATACAAGAGGCTTTACGGGAGTGCGGAGCAGCATTCTGCCAGGCCTGGTTCAAGTCAGTTGAAGTCGTCTCATTGGTGCCGGTTTTTTTTTCTCTCTCTCTCTCTCTGCAGCTTGCACAAGTCTCCTGTCGGCGCTGTACAGCACCCTGCGCAGCGTTGTCACTGTCGCCTTGCTCTATGGCTTCTGCTACGGAGCTCTTAAGGTAAGGGCTAAGAGTTATCATTCTGTTGAAGCAAAATTTGGATTATTGCAGAAACATGCCGATATCACATGTCAGCGGATTTTATCCTTTTCTAATCTGTAGGAATTTCTAAGTTAGTTTATCATCTGAATGCACGTTCTGTTCTTGAAGCTGTAAAAATGACATCAATGCAAAACTCTTATCACTGTTTGTTTTCAGGAGACCTGGGAGCCTCACCACATCCCCGTGTTGTTTTCCGTGTTCTGCGGCCTCTTGGTGGCAGTGTCGTACCACCTGAGCCGGCAAAGCAGTGACCCCTCTGTCCTCATGTAAGTCTGCAGCTCTATTCTAAGGTCCGTTTTTGCTGCGAAATATTAGTGTGTTTTAGATGCTTGTCTCAAAACATCCGGGCTTCTCTGATTGCCAGTGTGTTGTTAGCCACCCTGCTGGTTCCTCTGGGTTTTGCACCACCAATATCAAAAATACAAAGTCACTGTTGTGCTCTTCTGCAAAGCTGGATTGTAGGTCAGACGCATTAATCAGGGTTTAGTTATCAAATTGTTTTGTACCCTTTACAATGACTTTCACAGTGATAGAGAACTAAAAGTATCACTGTATTGGCTGCTTAAGCTTCTTTAGTGAATCTGCACTGAGCTGCATCCCTTTGGCTTTTTTACCCACACACTGCCATTCTGTCCCTTCCCTTATCTATTGTGTACTCATAAGCACGTTATTTTGTACCAATGTCAATATTTTCAATGATTTACGGAGATAGATGATCATAAAAAAATGAAGTATAATTCAACTGAATTTATATTGAATATATATATACTAGTACACTAGTACACACTAATACACTGGTTTTATATTGGTTTTAACCAGCTTCATCCTGCTAAAACACAATAGTTGACATTCAATTCAGTTTCTTTATACAGCGCCAATTCAAAACGCACGTCATCTCAAGGCACTTTACAAGAAAAGTCATCTCAATTCAATCGTACATGCATTCCAATTAATCCTTCAGTTCATTATTCCAATTAGTTAAAAAGTTTTCTATCTAAGGAAACCCAGCAGGTTACATCGAGTCATTGACTTGCAGCATTCACTCCTCCTGGACGAACTTGTAGCGACAGTAGACCCGCTGGACCCGCCTTCAGATATGTAACAAGCCGAAGTATCAACAAATCGCCACAAAACAGACAACGAAGGTGTTGGCATTAGCTACGCATTTCAGCAAACTACTGTTCCCGTCTTTGTTCATTTCTTTATACTCCGATGTATTATGTAAGATTTCTAAGAAGTATTTTTGTTTCAAAAGACAATGAATTCCACTGAACTAGTGATTTTTATTTTTATTTTTACGTTAACCATATTATTATGGACTTGAAGCATATCTATCTCTCTGTCTGTCTGGCATAATATATAAGCAAACTTGCGTACAGGAAGTTATCCATCCAGAGAAAAAACTTTACATCATTGAAAAGGATTCACCTTCATTGATGTCTCCAAGAGAGAAACCCTCATTAAAGTTGTTCCCTGTTCCATTTAGACGTTTACATATTCGGAAGATGATCTCAGAATATTTTGTTTTTTCTGTATTTGTACTTTTAAGATCTTAATACTGTCGTTCAATTTTCCCCAAGATAAATTGATCTAAGACAACCAGTAGTGTTTTAACAAGAACTTTCTTTTCCTCTTACTTCACAGCTCACTGATACAGTCCAAGATTTTACCAAATTTAAAAGATAAGAACCCAGAGGACCCCCTTTTTGAAGTGCAGGACCCATTGCCAGACAAGCTGAGGGCCTCAGTGGTGAGTTTGGCATCCTAGGTCTTCCAAGCTATGGTTAGGTGTAGATCAGCTACATGACATTTGTTAATACTGATTTCTCATCTCATGCCTGATGTTTCTTTTCAAATGTGTAGAATGAGCGCCTGCAGTCGGACCTGATTGTCTGTGTGGTCATTGCTGTCCTTTACTTTGCCATACATGTCAGCACAGTGTTCATAGCACTACAGGTACAGTAAAAACGTTAGCTCTGAAAACTAAAATGCGGTCAAAGTGAATTATTTTGGGGGAAATGGATAAAAGTCACAAACATGACTGGAGACGTATAAAGTCCTGTGATTAATAGGCTTCCATTTGTCTGAGTAGCATCCTTAAACATGGACAAAGCTGTGCGTTCAGATCGAGAAAAGGTATCTTTTAGGTTTAAGGACCGCCTTGTGTTCTTCTCAGCCTTTCCTCAGCTATGTCCTGTACGCTCTGCTGGGGACGGTGGGATTACTCACGCACTACCTGCTCCCACAAGTTCGCAAGCAGCTGCCGTGGTACTGCTTCTCCCACCCGTTGCTCAAAACAAAGGAGTACTATCAGTTTGAAGTCAGAGGTAAGTACACAGTTTCAGTGAAACATATTTAAATGTTTTGCGATACACCACCGCAAACTAGTGCACAATTGGTAAAGAAATTTTTCAAAATTGTTTACATTTAGGAATTAGGAAAGTAGTGTCCCTTTCCATTCACCCCTTTTTCATTCTGATGCGTCACAAATAAACTCCTATGCGACCACTTGCCGTCACCTAATTTGTAAATAGCCGACAATAGTTGCGGTAGCATCATCCAGCTTTTCTTCAGCAGAAGCCAAAGGAAGCAGATCTGAATCATGGTTAAAGAAAAAAAAATCCGTTTGCGGATGCACAAGATGAGACTGGGGCTGCTGTTCATCGTTTTTTTGTCTAACAACCCTGAACACACGGCCAGAGCTACAAACAGTGTAGTCGAGTCACCGTCCTTCCTTGGTCAAAGAAAACGGTTAAATGTAACAGACTTACATCCCGTGACCGCGGCTGCCCAGGGCCCGCCTTTTGCTTACGCGCTCTGTTTACGTCCTGCCCATCGTTATATTTTATACGTACAAGTTTCAATATAGATGTATAACAAGAGTTTTACTTTTTTAATTGTGTATATATTGGTTAAATCAAATGTGAAAGCTAGTTAGTACCTGCTAGCAACCGATGCTGCGACTTCGAAAATACCGCAATGTATTCTGGGAAATTTTTGACCGAGGGAAGGCATCAAGGAACCTCCCATGTATCCTTGCTCAGTTAGCTAAACAGCAGACAATCGGAGGACAGACGCCTCAATAGCACATGAACATTGGAACACACCTTGGCCGTCCCTGATGACGTATCTCCTAGGCAACCGGGGCAGGACCAAGGAATCAAGGCGAGGTTCCTGGACATTGAGAAACACCCACCATCTCTCGAGTCCAAGTGTTGGAGTGCAAGTCCAAGTCACACAGAATTAGCGAAAGTAAATTGCTAGGTCTTGTGGGCCAAGACAGAGTCCAAGTCCCAAGAATAATATTCCAGTCCAAGTCAAGTTATGATCACCTGAGAGCAAGTCAAAAAAAAGAAGGCAGAATGTAGATTTTAAGACTAGAATAATGGCCGCCATACATGGTTTACTTTAATTTAAAGAAATCTACTCAATGCCTGCACGCTATCACCAAGCGAACACAGTAGCTTGTTCAAAATAATAAAACATCTCAAAAATAAATTTGAAAACGATAAATAATCGTCGCCCACACACATAGAAAGGCTTTGAAAAGTTACATTTGTTTGGGAAGTTGTTATTAAAATTGTCCAGTAATCTGACCTAATATAACAAGCTAACATTAGCATTGGCTACATGCTAATTCCAACAATAGCAATTTCACATGTCTGAGTCCAAGTTTAGTGCGTTCCATTTACCTCGGAAGTCGGAACTCTGAGCTATGTTTGATCTCATGCCCCAGTAAACAGCGTTCTAGTTAACGTACTCTGATAAGTTGGGACTCCAAAATGGTGAGGCCCGTGTATCCATTGTTGTTAGTACCTCTTATACACATCGTTATAAGCTGTACTTTTCGCATGCAAACACCCGTTTTATTTTGTTACGTATGGAGTGGACGGCTCTACATGTAACATTGATTTTAGACGCACAAGTGTGTCTTGTAAAATAAACATGTTTCTATCACAGCTACTATTTTTGATGCGATCGGCGGCCATGTTGAGAGGCACATTCGGAGTAAGAAAAAATCTTCAACTCTCTAAGTGGGAAGTCAGACTTCATCAACTTCTTCAAAAGACTTATTTGAAAAATCAACTTGAGGGGCGTTCCAATTGATTTTTCTCACTTGGAAGTCGGAGTGTCTGAGTTTCGACTACTAACTGAACACTCCATAAGTCCTAACATTGCAAGTCCAAGTGCAAGTCATCAGCGTGCCGCTCGACTCAAGTCACAAGTCCCTTAAACGAAACTTGAGTCAGCACTTGAGTCAAAGTCCAGGATGCGAGAACTCTATCCCTAGCTACAATTAAATTGTTTTGATAAGGGATACACTATACATCGCATTCATGATCACAATTAATAATGTACCAAGCATCCAGGCTCTCTATGCCAGTACTATATTTGGTGGAAGGACATTTTAATCTTCTGGGAAGTCTTTATAAGCTCTTTCTTTGGCAAAATAGAAAATGTAGCCACAAACTTTTTCTTATAAAACTGTTGTTGAGATGATACTGTTTTTTTTTTCTAGTAGCTGGAAAGCCCACTTTGCATAAGGGATCTATTTACAGTTAAGCCCAAAACCATTCATAACCCTTTCATATTTAGGTTAAATTGTAATATTTTGTTATGGCCCAGCCAGTCCTGACTTAAGAGTGATAAAAAATATTTGGAGAGAGCTAGAGATTAGGGTGATGGGAAAGAGGTCTTAAATCTTCAGAGTCTTGGAGCTCCTCGCCATAGATAAATCATCAAAACACCTGTGGAAACATCCAAATAGCCATTCAGTAGTTATTAGAAGGGTTCGATTGTGAGAATACCAAGAACGAATTTGCCATGATTATTTAAAAGGGTATATATATTTTTCGACATCCCATTTTAAATGTCAGAAATGGGAGTACAGTTCTTAAAAATTGATAGATCTTTTTGATTCTTTTAAATCTTTTGAGATAATGGCAGAATAACTTTTTGTCTGAATTACCATAATTTAAAAATCTAAATCTACCAGGGGTATGAATCATTTAAACCAAAGCAAAAAGACTGCAATGAGCACATTTTATTGTCATTAAGTTAGGGTTAGAATGAGTTGTTCATTAATGTCCCAATCTGACTGAGTTTTAGATATTTTATAAGGAGGAATAAGCAAAAGGTGGTTGTTTTGGATGCCACACTCTTCACTGTTTTTTTTTTTGTTTTTTTTTGGAAGGGGGGGGTATATTAGTAGCTTCCTCTTTGCAATTATGTACTACTTTGTTTGTCGATGACATCTACCACCAGTAAGCACGGTGCTTGTAGCTTTTCTTTGTACTGAAGTGTTGAGTCCCGCTCTGCTGAACTCTTAACCTTTTCTCCCCTCTCAGACGCAGCTCATGTTATGTGGTTCGAAAAGCTTCACGTGTGGCTGCTGTTTGTAGAAAAGAACGTTCTCTATCCTCTCGTCATCCTCAACGAGCTGAGTGGCAGCGCCAGGGAACTCGCCAGTCCAAAGAGACTCGACACAGAGTGAGCAGTCAACATGTTTTTATATTCTTCATGTGTTTTTACTTCCCTTTTGTCCATAAATGACTACAATTATACTGGAATAGGCTATGTTTGACTTAAAAGGCCGGAAGTACTTACTGGTAACCCTAGTAAAGATAAAACGTAAAGGAAAAAAATATATCTTTTATTGCTTTAGCATTAAATCACAAAAATTAAAATTAAACTTTTAAGAACATTTAGCTTATTTTAGTACAGGGGACAAAAAAATCAAATCACAGATAATTAAATGTTTGATGCTGAAGTATTTTATTTTTCACTTCTTGATGTGATCAAAGTTTCTAGAAATTTCCAACTATTAATTCATAACTTTCTGCTTCCTGACGTCTAAATATGACGTAACAAGAGGTTAATTTCTTTTAGCTGTGAGGACCCATATTTATGTTGCTACAACACAGAAAATGTGTTTCTTAAACATGTCAAAAAAATGATGCCGAATGAGCGCTGTACCCCTCACACGCCTTATTGATTGAAATTTCTATTTCCAACATGTAAGAAACAAATGTCAGTGAGAGAAAAAAAATCATTATCAAAAGAAAATAAAAATAGGAACCATAATCAAACATAAAAACAAAACGTTCATATTCATTTTGAAAAGGAGCGGGAAGAAGCCAGTGCTTAGTGGTTTTCTTTTCAGTCCAATGACTGTCCATTTCCATTTCAGTCTAGAATCTAGAATTCAGATTCGTCCTACGTTATAAATATTTACAGATTTGATACGCAAAAATGTATCTGTGCAATATATCATACGTTTGTCGCCTGCACAGAATTGAGGCGAATATGCCTCAAATATCACTTCAATGACCCTGTAATAACATGATCTTACTAACTTCAGAATGGTGGGTGCTTAAACTAAAAAGCCTGTACTTGTATAGCGCTGTACCTAGTCCGGAGACCCCCAAAGTGATTCACATTAGTCATTCACCCATTCACACACACATTCACATATGGATGGTGGTAAGCTACGTTGCAGCCTGACAGAAGCGAGGCTTCCATACAGTCTGTGCCACCAGGCCCTCCACCAGTAGGCAAGGCGGGTGAGATGTCTTGCCCAAGATCACAATGACTGAAATGGACGGAGCGGGGGTTCAAATCGGCAACCCACTGGTTACTGGACGAACTCCTACCCCCTGAGCAACTGCCACCCCACTAAGCTAAGCCAAGCTAAACTAAGCTGAGGTAAGCTAAACTAAACTAAAAAGCTTAATTTCTAGATGGTCAGTTAATCCTTTAAATATTTACAAAAAGAGTTTTGACGATACGATGACATCATAGGAAAACAATGTCCCCGGTCAAAAGCAGCATAACACTGTGAGTTCCACATTATTAATGTCTGCATACATCCACTGTTCAGAACCGGCTCACATCTAAAGCAGCACCGATACTTTAAAGGTGTGATAAGACTTGATGGTCCACAAAATCCTCCTTCATTTCCTCACATGTAGATCTGTGTAATACACCTTTCATCATAACAGCAGAATACCTGTTAAGATGGGAAACAGCGTGACAGCAGCTGAAGATTGAGCCTTTCAGCTACTAACATTGCATCTATAATGGGCTTGAAACTAAGTATGCTCTTGTGGATAAGAACTGTATTGAACTTCACGCTGACTGTTAAGTATGGTGGGGGATATGTGTTGCCTGTGGGCCACTTTCTTCCAAAAGCTCTGGAAATCTTTTTAGCGTACATGACTGATTTTGTTAAAAGAACATAACAAAAAGGGATTTTTCTAAATCCAACAATCTGCCATGGAATTGTCTGGTAGTGTATACGTACTAAAACGTTTCTTGGTGCAACTGTTTGATGCTCACTGTCCCAGGGTTGGCGCTCTGATGATCACAATAGCCGGCCTGAAGCTGCTTCGTTCCTGCTACAGCGGTCCCACCTACCAGTATGTCACCATCCTCTTCACCGTCCTCTTTTTCACCTTCGACTACCGCCATCTGTCCGAGACGCTGCTGCTGGACCTCTTCCTCATGTCCATTGTTTTCAGCAAGGTGAGAGGAATTTATAGTGTGTTGTACATTTCGATTATCCATCACAAATTTGGATGTATTATTTTGGGTTTTACCATACGGTACATGTTATTAGAGGTCAGTTGGCTTCGCATGCAGCTGAAATTCACAGCATTTCTTTATCTAATTTTTTTCACTTTGTGTCTACAGTTGTGGGAGCTGTTTTACAAGCTGCACTTTGTTTACACCTATATTGCTCCGTGGCAGATCACATGGGGCTCAGCCTTCCATGCCTTTGCTCAACCCTTCGCTGTGCCTCGTATCTTTTCGCCACATAACCCTTACGCTCAGTCAGCCGTTTGACGTGTTCGGTTTATAATCATTTTGCGCATCATAAATTGTTATCAAGTTAACCTTGACTTGAGCTCCTCCAGATTCCGCCATGCTGTTCGTCCAGGCAGCAGTGTCCGCGGTCTTCTCCACTCCCCTCAACCCCTTCCTTGGCAGCGCTATCTTCATCACCTCCTATGTTCGGCCTGTGAAATTCTGGGAGCGAGACTACAAGTATGCAACACCGTATACGGCTACATTTCTTGTCTGTGGAAACGCGTATTCTCATCTATGTGTTTCTAAGATGGTTGATTTCTAATTTTGTGTAGCACCAAGAGAGTTGATCACTCAAACACTCGGCTAGCCTCTCAGCTTGACAGAAATCCGGGTGAGTTGTTATTTTTGTGTTGATTCGTTACCAGAAATGTTGACAAAAACTGAGCCTGATTATATGGACAACAGGAGGCACCTTTACCCTACTTAATTGATAGGAGTACCCCATCAATAAGTACTGCATATCTTTATATTGGTAAAAGATATTTTCTTCAATGATGTCTAAAACCCTGGTAAAAATCTGTGCAAAGCCTTAAAATGAATTGAAGCACCATCATGTCACACTGGAGAATGTACCTTTTAATCTGAGTAGATTTATTCAGAGAAGAAAACATTCCTACATACTTGGGGAATACATACAAATTCAACAGTGTCACAATTATTGATACTCCTGCTGTTAACACTTTGTAGAACCTTCTTTTACAAATAGGACACACTTCGCTTTCGGTTAAACAGTGGGGTAAAAAAAGTATGTTAGAGACAGAATACAAAAAAGTTCAGGAAATCACATTATATGATTTTTGAAAGAATTTATTTGTATAATAGTGCAGAAAATAAGTATTTAGCACCTACAAACCAGCAAGAATTCTGGCCCTCACAGACCTTCTTTAAGAAGCTTTTCTGATCTCCACTTGCTACCTGTATTAAAGGCACCTGTTTGAACTTGTTATCTGTATAAAAGACACCTGTCCACACCGTCAAACAGTCAGACTCCAACCTCGACTAAGCCAAGACCAGAGAGCTGTCCTAGGACATAAGGGACAAGATTGTGCACCTGCGCAAGACTGGGAGGAGCAGCTTGGTGAGAAGAGCTCAACTGTTGGAGCAATTAATAGAAAATGGAATAAATACAAGATCACTGACAATCTCTCTCAACCTGGGGTTTCATGCAAGAGCTCACGTCATGGAGTACACATGATCTTGAGAACGCTGGGAACAGCCCAGAACTACATAGGGGAACTGGTCAATGGGACAACAGTAACAAAGGTTAGTATTAGTAACACACCACGTCGTCATAGATCACAGTCCTGCAGCGCTCGAAAGCTCCCCCTGCTTAAGCCAGCACATGCCCAGGCTTGTCTAAAGTTTGCCAGAGACCATCTGGATGATTCAGAGGAGGATTGGGAGAATGTCATGTGGTCAGATGAGACCAAAATAGAACTCTTTGGTATAAATGCCACTTCGCCGTGTTTGGGGGGGGGAAGAATGCTGAGTTGCATCCCAAGAGTACCATACCCACTGTGAAGCATGGGGGTGGAAACATTATGCTTTGGGGCTGCTTTTCTGCAAAGGGGACTGGACAACTGATCCGTATTAAAGGGGGGGTATTATGCAAAATTGACTTTTTGAAGCTTAATATCCTGAGAACCTGTCTTTCCCTCATTAAAAACATACCTGAAGTGTTGCTCTGACCCATTCACTGAGGTTAGAGTAATCTTTGAGTCTCTGCTGGTAGTTCTCGGGGTTGCAGAAACGCCTGCTCCCACCTATCCCCGCCTTTTCCACCCATCTCCTCCTCCAACCTTACGCACTCAGCCGAGAGCCTCGCCCCTGCAGAGCTCCCCTACCCCTCCCCATCTCACACAACTCCGGCTGAGTTCCAGGTTCAGTAATTATAACACACCAGCTGCAGCTGCGTGTCTTTTGTGGGATTTTTTTTTTTCGACTCCGTGCATGCTGCGATGATGAACGGTATGTGACGAACTGAAGGAGGAGTGTCAGAAAGAGTAGGAGGGTCTTAGAGAGGCACAGGCGAAAATCAAGGCGTCCAATACGGAAGTACATTTCTTTAAGGTGGATTTGGATATATGACGGACTTTTAAAAGACTTAAGGTGACAATTTTATTGGAGTGTGCTATAGAAGGGTAATATGTGCTTGGAATAAGCATAATACCCCCCCTTTTAAGGAAAAGATAAATGGGGCCATGTGTCGTGAGATTTTGGCCAAAAACCTCCTTCCATCAGTGAGAGCATTGAAGATTAAACGTGGCTCTTCCAGCATGACAAAGATCCCAAACACTAATATACTATACTAATAAATTCTTTAAAATACTTAAAAAATTGTACAAGGTGATTTCCTGGATATTTCTTTTTCACATTCTGTCTCTCCCAGTTAAAGTGTACCTATGATGAAAATTACAGACCTCTCATCTTTTTAAGTGGACAGGTTGCACAATCGGTGACTGCCAAATACTTTTTTTACCCCTCTGTAACTATTGACAAGGTTGGAACAAACAGAACAAGGGATCTTTGATCGTTAATTTTTAAACAATTTCTCATCCAGACTTTCACTCATTATTCAGTTGAATGACCCGATGACAAGCTGTTTTCTGTTCTCTCTCTCTCTCTCTCTCTCTCTCTCTCTCTCTCTCTCTCTCTCTCTCTCTCTCTCTCTCTCTCTCTCTCTCTCTCTCTCTCTCTCTCTCTCTCTCTCTCTCTCTCTCTCTCTCTCTCTCTCTCTCTCTCTCTCTCTCTCTCTCTCTCTCTGCCTAGCAGATATAGATTTAAAATTGTTTTAATTCAAATTACCGGTGTGTTTGTGATATGAATTGAGACGCATCTCTCAAAAGATAATAAAGTAATGTAGGGAAATCAGTTTTGCAGACTCTTTTTATTTACATTTTTATGATGATGTTTATCTTTCTGAATGATCATGGAAAAATCCTAATTAGCATTGCAGCAATCACACTTGAACGTTTCCACTGGTATTTTGATTATTTATCTTGCTGATGAACTCCCAGTCTTTAAGGTTGGAAAACCTCCTAGCCATCACCATAATCTTTAGCTCCCTTCACAGATTTGCTAGACACGTGTTGGTACAAATTTATAAAATTACTTTAAACTTAAAGCTGCAAGAGGTATGAATCATTTTGGGCATTACTGTCGATGGTTTCTAATGGTTGTTATGGAGACTTGGTGACCCTTTTTCTTAGCAACAACGAGCTCTTTGTCTTCCTCAACATCCTCCTCTCTGTGCATCTTGGCAACAATTTATATTTGTTGAAAAAGTTTACGTGATTTTCCTTTTTCTCAAAGAATCAGGACATTTTTCTGTTTGAGATTATGCTGCTGTTATAACAACTAGATTTGTTTTAAGGTTTTTTACAGATCTCCACCATGTCTGCCAATAAATATCTCCGCCTCTAAAACGTAAGGTCTGAATCTGCCTTTTTTTTTCTCAGGCTCTGACGACAACAACTTGAACTCGATCTTCTACGAGCACCTGACTCGCTCCCTACAGCACAGCCTGTGCGGAGACCTCCTCATGGGCCGCTGGGGAAACTTCGGCACCGGCGATTGCTTCATCCTGGCGTCTGACTACCTGAACGCTTTGGTGCACCTCGTTGAAATCGGCAACGGCCTGGTCACCTTTCAGCTCCGAGGGCTGGAGTTCAGAGGTGAGGCTAGAGATTTTGAGTAACGTTTTGAGGAAAGCAGATAAATGTGGGTCATTTTTAACCACTTCAAGGAGGTATAGTTGACATGTAACAGAAAGCGGTTACAGTGTTTAAATGGGGAAATGAGAAGCACAGAAGAAGAGGTTTAATAGGTGTGTGAAAAATGTTGGTTACTTAACATTTCACTGTTACTTTTCACCCTGCTGGTGTCCAAAGTTTTAGCCCAGCAGGCCAAATCAGCAATGTGAAGCTACTCTTTAGTCACTTATGATTATTTATTTATTTATTTATATATATATATATTAAGAAAAACAATCATAATACATTCTCTGGAATGTCGTCAGATGTTTGTGGTCCTTCTTACTGCAAAATCAAAATAAAGGTCAAAGTTGTGCTTACTAATTACCAGAATTGTCGAGTTAAAAGTATCTGTAAGCCAGTGTGATTATAACATGAAATTAATGTGTTCATGTTACGTTTTAAAAAAATTTGAAGGCTTTAATTGGCCTTTAAAAATCTTTTAAAACGTCTCCATCTGCATCAACAGTCTGTGCTGGTCGGCCAGATTTTGTGCCATTTCTGAATTGTGGTGGAGGGCCACACAGTCATTCAAATAGCATCAAACAGCCCACTGGCCACACTTTGAACAGATATAACAACTGATATATTAAAGAAAAACTTGAATAGGTGGTTTCGATGTCGAAGCTCGGCTATCTGGGATTGGCTCAGAGTGTAGCCGCGGCTCCTTCACATCAAGAGGAGCCGGTTGAGGTGGCTCAGACATCTAGTCAGGATCCCTGCTGGACGCCTCCCTGCTGAGGTGTTCCGGGTACGTCCTACTGTGAGGAGACCCAGAGGAAATCCCAGGACACGTTGGAGGGACTATTTTCCTTGGATGGCCTGGGAACACCTAAGGATTCCCCCACAGGAGTTGGAGGGAAGTCTGGGTCTCTCTGCTTAAGCTGCTGCCCGGTGACCCGTCCCCGGATTAGGCCGAAGTGGATGAAATTTGGAGAGCTATTGTTGTCAAAAGTACTGGATATTTGTACGAATTGTCAGGAAGAGCTCTCTCTCTCTCTTAAAAACCCAACTTTTAGAGTCAAAGCCTTCCCCCAGATGAGCGCATGCAAATGAAGAGCAACAAAAGCAAAGAAAGTACTTAAATTTAAGAGTTGTCTGTATCAGGACATGATGAAAAATGTTCCAGTCTTTACTAATTCTTGTAGTTATTTATGTCTAACCTCAAGTGATGTCACAAGTACTTCCATTATTTCTTGAGGAGAGATGGAGGCGAAGTAGAAAGGCTGTGTTGGGAGAAAAAATCACTCCGTGATTCCATAGCTTGCAGGACCACCTTTAGCAGCAATAAGTTAAAGGAGTTGTTTGTGTCTGACTGAGGCTTAGGCTTTGACTGGGCCACTGGAACACCATCATTCTTTCTTTTTTGTCAGCCATTTTATTTTAGATTCGCTGCTGTGTTTGAAATCCCTGTCCTTTTTTATGACTCAGTTTGAGCCAAGCATCAGTTGTCAGGCAAATGGCCTCAGGAGGCCCAGATCAACACCCTTCCTTCACCATGCTTGACAACTGTGCTCGGTTTGCAACCCACATTGCACTGTGCATTTTGAACTTTGCAAGGCTAGGTTGTGCTACCGTAAATGCTAGATTAGAGACTTTAGTTTGTCATGAATTTGAACATTTAACATGCTAAATGAGGCGTTTCTCTGAGGATCGCACAATCTGACTTTGGGATGATTTTGCTGTGGGAAACTGTGTTCGGTCTTTTTTTTTGTTTGTTTGTTTACAAATTCTGTTTTTGTTTCTACAAATTTTATTTTGTTTTAGAATAAGTTTTAAGTAATCAATTCCTCTGCAAGTTCGTGTCAGAATAAGATAAGATTTTACTACATGCCTGCAGTTTACCAGCGTGACTTCGAGTCATTTAGCCCGAGGGTTCCTGCTACACAACAAACCTGCTGCAACATGAGATGCGCTGACAGCATGTGACGCTGTGAACCTTTTACAGAACTCCCAACACTCCTGTGAGCCCGGCGCTATCACCAGCTTGTCAACATCTGTGTCTGTAAATGTGACGTGTTTTTGTTTTTTCAAAGGATGATTTAGAAACTAGGGTTTGAGTATGTCCAGGTGTATTGTCACGGAAACAACAACATCCCATTATAAAAATTTTATATTTCTGCAAAATACAAGTTAAATCATCAATCTACTTTTCAGTTTGACAGTTTTAGATGTGTGACACTGCATTATTTATATATATATATATATATATATATATATATATATATATATATATATATATATATATATATATATATATATAATTATTATTATTATTTTTTATTTTTTTTTCTCTTTATCTCTACAGGAACTTACTGCCAGCAGAGGGAAGTGGAGGCCATCACCGA
Source organism: Valencia hispanica (assembly GCA_963556495.2). Taxonomy (NCBI): domain Eukaryota; kingdom Metazoa; phylum Chordata; class Actinopteri; order Cyprinodontiformes; family Valenciidae; genus Valencia; species Valencia hispanica. Next base: position 32,884,625 of record OY747720.1, read on the forward strand.
AGGAGTCGAGGAAGATGAGGGCTGCTGCTGCTGCGAGCCGGGCCATCTCCCTCACATCCTGTCCTTTAACGCTGCCTTCGGCCAGCGCTGGCTGGCCTGGGAGGTGCTGGTCACCAAATATGTTCTGGAGGGCTACAGTATCACCGACAACAGCGCCGCCTCTATGCTGCAGGTGTTCGACCTGAGGCGCATCCTCACCACTTACTATGTTAAGGTTTGCTTTCTCATTAGCTATTTTTTTCTTTCCTTTTTTTTTCATTTGGACACTTGTTGCATTGCGTAACCGTCTGCAACGATTTATTGTTGTTTTTTTTAAACGGGACTAGCTGATTAGCCTCTCAAAAGCTCAAATATTACTTGAACTTTGACCCCAAATCCCAGAGGAGCAGAGCGAGGAGGAGGAAGTGCAAACCGTCTCTTCCATCGATCATAATGAGCGGGGATCATATCCCCGACTCCGACGTCTCTCTGCTCTGCTTTCTAACCATCCAACCAGACAGAGATTCAAAGAGGAGCGGCAAAATGAGGTGGATTAGCAGCGCTCACCAACAACTGATAAAGTCATCCTGGACATGCTACAGTGGAACATAGTCTCTGCTGGCTGGAATTTGAGCTGTCAGCATGCCATGGCAGTCATGAGAATGTCACACAGCAACAGTCTTCAGTCAGAGGCATTTTCAGATTCGCTGCAAGACTGACGGCCATCGGCCAACAGCACCACCATTCACGACGACTCCTTCAAGATATTTGGATGATATGAATTATGACGACGTTTAATTTCCCTTTGGGATAAATTGTGTTTTTTAAAGTATTGTCTGAATGTTGAGGAACATCTCTAACTGTAGGAAACATCTGGAAAGGATATGAACTTGTTGTCACTCTCTGGGCTCAGGGTATCATCTACTATGTGATCGCCTCACCCAAGCTTGAAGAGTGGCTGGCTAATGAGACCATGAAAGAGGGCCTGCGAGGATGTGGAGAGAGGAACTACGTTGACCTGGATCCCACCTTCAATCCAAACATCGACGAGGACTATGACCACCGGCTTGCAGGCATCTCCAGGGACAGTTTTTGTGCCGTCTACCTGGGTTGGATCCAGTACTGTAACTCTCAAAGGGCTAAGGTAATACCTCTACATTTTTATTTTTATCCAGTTGAAATCCTCCCTGTATGGTGCTGCGTATAATTATTCCAACCAGTGTGGTTGGTATTGATGCTGATTGGAGGGATTTCTTTTTTTCTTACAATAAATGAAGGGATAAGACAAAAATATGCTTAATCTAAGCCAACGGTAAAAGTTTCAGGTATGATCGGATGCACTTAAGAAATAAAAAACATCAGCTGACACCAGCTGACGTTCCTGTTTCTGTTCTGTCTTGTAGCCACTCAACAGCGATAAAGACTCTCCTCTCGTGCTGCTCTGCTTCGGCCTGTGCGTGCTGGGAAGGAGAGCACTGGGAACCGCAGCCCATCACATGTCCAGGTTATCTACTCATCTTTATTATGCCACGCGGATGATTTATACCACCTACACATGCTGTGTAAAAAAAAAAACTAAACAGCAGTAGGAGGTGGATTTCTTGTCTCTCTCATACATTTTGACACCACCTTTAGAGTGTTTTCTTGATATTTAATGTGACAGGCAAACACAAAGTCGCACATAACTGTTAAATATAATTCATCCCAGTGAAACTAACTGCCTTGTTATTTAAGGGTATCCAGCTGTGTGTCATTTTATCCCAGTATGAATCCAGCTGTCCTGTGAAGGCCTTGGAGGTTCGTTAGAGAACATTAGAGAACAAACCGCATCATGAAGACCAATGAACACATCGTCATCGACAATGGTCCGAGTTGATTGGAAGATGGATGGCGCTTAATAAGAGACAGAAAACCTGTTTTAGGCCGCAGAGGACTTGAGACTGGCTAGAGGTTCGCCGTCCAGCCTCAACATACAGCTAAAGCTGAGTGGTTTAAATTAAAATAAACTAGTGCGTTAGAATGGCCCGTTCATAGTTCTGACCTAAATCCAATCGGGAACCCGTGGCAAGCCTTGAAACTTGATGTTCATAGACGTTCTCCATCCAATCTGTGGGACCTTAAGATTTTTTGCCTAAAGGAAGGCGTGAACAAGATTCAAAGCTTCTAGTTGGGCAGGTCTGGTAGAAACACACCCTGAAAGAAAGATGGTTATACTAATTATTGTATTTAAATTACCGGCAAATTTAGCTGATTGTTGATTAATAGCATTTTCTTGAACTTCAGAAATATGTGCTACCTTGTGTTGGTCTTTATCATAAATTCCCAGTAAAAATACATTGAATTTGTGTTTGGAACGTGGCAAAATGTGAAAGTTCGATTGAGGTGGCGTTACCCAAATATTTTCAACCGTCTTTTAAAAAAAAAACAGTGATGGGAAAACCTGAAGGCCACTGGTGCTGAATCCGAATCAGAAAGGGTTTTATTGCCAAATGTTGGGTAGGTTTACAACATTAGGAAATTGCTGCGGTACTTTATGCAAACATACAAGAACAAACAGACAAACACTTAAATAAAAATATAATATACTAAACAGATTGATTTATACATGAGTGCAGGTAACGATCGGTGCAAATCACACAGGTGCAAAAAAACCACAATACGGGTCATGTAACTGAGCGGGTGGTGGGAACAGTCTTAGGGTTATTGTTCATGAGTCCAACAGCAGAGGGGAAGAAACTGTTCTTATGGCGAGAGGTTCTGGTCCGAATGGACCGGAGCCTCCTGCCTGAGGGGAGCAGGTCACAAACGCTGTCCATCTGATCTGACTGAGCTGGAGCTGTTTTGCAAAGAAGAATGGACAAGAATTTCAGTCTCTAGATGTGCAAAGCTGGAAGAGACATACCCTAAAAGACTGGCAGCTGTAATTGCAGCAAAAGGTGGTTCTACAAAGTATTGACTCAGGGGGCTGAATAATTACGCACAATCCCACTTTTCAGTTATTTATTTGTAAAAAATGTTTGGAATCATGTATGATTTTCGTTCCACTTCTCACGTGTACACCACTTTGTATTGGTCTTTCACCTGGAATTCCAATAAAATTGATTCATGCTTGTGGCTGTAATGTGACAAAATGTGGAAAAGTTCAAGGGGGCCGAATACTTCTGCAAGCCTCTTGTTCAGAAAGTCTTGCCGATTTCTGATGACTTAAATTTGAAACACGTTTCCTGATTTCAAAACTTTGGCTGAAGTGGCGCTTGTAATTCTAGCCTCCAGTGTGGCAGCAAAGCCCAGATTCAGCCAGAACATCTGAACCCCCCCTGAGAAGTTGTCTGTCTAAGGCAAAAGTGCAAAACTTCATGACAACCAAACCTCCGCAGCAATCCCACTTGAAACATTTGATTATGCGCCAGCAGGTGCGCAACTCGGGTCCGTGCGGACCAGGAGGGAGCTGTGAGATTTTGCATTCAGGCCACGGCAGGCGAACTGTTGGTATTTTAAGTGCCGTTGTTTGACTGCATTGTTTATATGTAGTTACTGGGGCCACAGTCAGTGGTTTTTGTTACTGCGGAGAAAAAGTTACATGTATTCACCTGGTTGATGCGTGATGGCATGATGTGTACGATGTATTAAATATGTAATTATTTTCATTTTAAAAATTGACTTTTAAAAATAGATTAGAACAACTTTTCTTTTTTCACCCTGTCAGGTCAAAAAGTCTGCTGCAAGCTTAATTTCTCTTCCGTCTAGATGGAGAGTGGCGATTAAAACCCACATCTCTCGTTTTTTATTTCCTTCCCAGCAATCTGGAGTCTTTCCTTTATGGACTGCATGCATTATTCAAAGGAGACTTCCGCATCTCTTCAGTGCGAGACGAGTGGATCTTCGCAGACATGGAACTGCTCAGGAAAGTTGTGGTGCCTGGAATCCGAATGTCTCTTAAATTACACCAGGTGAGTGGCTGTGAGCGTTGTCCACTAAAGGCTCGGACTCAGGCGACACGATCCCATCATCCGGTGGTGCTTTCCTCTTTCAGGACCACTTCATGTCCCCCGACGAGTACGATGAGCCGGCCATACTTTACGAGGCCATCTCCGCGCACCAGCAGAACCTGGTCATCGCTCACGAGGGCGACCCGGCTTGGAGGAGCGCCGTGCTGTCCAACGCCCCTTCACTCCTCGCCCTGCGCCACGTGCTGGACGAAGGCACGAACGAGTACAAGATCATCATGCTCAATCGCCGGTTCCTCAGCTTCCGCGTCATCAAGGTGGGACCAGTTCAGCCCGTTTCAGTGAGCTGTACTCATTCTATGACACAATGATTAATAGGAACCTCCCTGCCCGTGGCACAGGTGAACAAAGAATGTGTCCGAGGCCTGTGGGCCGGGCAGCAGCAGGAGCTGGTGTTCCTGAGAAACAGGAATCCTGAGCGTGGGAGCATCCAGAACGCCAAGCAGGCCCTGCGCAACATGATCAATTCTTCCTGCGATCAGCCCATTGGATATCCGATCTACGTGTCGCCGCTGACCACCTCCTACTGCAACACACACCCACAGCTCGGACACATCCTGGGAGGGCCCATCAGCATCGCAAACATCCGCAACTTTGTTGTCAGCACCTGGCACAGGTTTGGGCCACTAAAGTTAATACACTAGCACGATGGGATGTGATGAAGTGTGTGTGTGTGTGTATGTTAAATGTTTAGGGTAAAAATGAGACGTGAAGCCTTTTTTTGTTGCAGGTTAAGGAAAGGCTGCGGTGCAGGCTGTAACAGCGGAGGGAACATTGAGGACTCAGACGCAGGCGGTTTGTCGTTTGGCAGCGGGAATGGGACAGGCGGAGATTCTCACCAGAGCTCGGTGTCGCACGGCGGACCCACCGGGCCCGCTCCTCCTCACTCATACCAGCCCCATCCTCTAGGTGAGAACAACTCAACCCCGTTTACCGGCTGCTAAGAGCGTTCACACCCCTTGAACCTTATGAGATTTTTGTCGCATACAACTACAGACTTTGGTGTATTGTTAGTTGGATTTCATGTGATTCAGATTCAAAAATACTTTATTCATCATCATCTTTATTTTCAGACTCAAGTTCCATAAAAATAAAAAATAAAACAACTACAACACAGCAGCACCCAATATAAAATATATAAAAAGATTATAAAAGACACGTGTACCAGTGTTTCCACATCGATGACTGGTACCGCGCTACACTAAAACTTGGATTCACCAGCATCGAGATGAGGCTGTTCTCAGAGTTATTAAGACGCTGAATAAATCTGTAAATCAAATTCCTCATTAAAGCCTGAAAGGTACTGACATGAGCATTACAGAACAAAATACTGGCACTACTTGACCGTGGCTTTCTGAGCAATATCCTTAATGAGTCGTTCTAAGCAACTGTAAGCTTCTTTATGCTAGCTTTCTTAAATTTACACCACAGAGGAGCAGTATACAAGGGTGTACAGTAGGTTCTGAATAGGTGGATTTTTACGTCTTCTGAATGAAATTTCCTAGACAAAATATTGGCTTGTAAATACAAAGTGCGACACTGTATATATATATATCATCATCATCATCATCATCATCATCACAGAGTTGATCTGTGATGACGTGACCCAAATATTTAACTTTTCTACAGACAGTTATCTTTTCTTTAGCCAAATAAAAGTCAGGGAAGCAGAGTTCTTTATCCCCTTTGGTCCGACAAATTAGCACAACACTCTTTTTGGCATTTTACTTCACATCGTATTTCAGACCATAGTCAGAACATAAATTCAGCAGCTGCTGAAAGCCAGCACTGCTTGGAGAAAGTATGGCCGATCATCGGCATACATGAAATGGTTTACCAGATTGTTACCAATAACACATCCTGTTTTACAATTATTTAGTTGATTGGACAATTCATCCATGTAGAGGTTAAACAGAGCCGGTGACAATATCCCTCCCTGGCGTACACCATTGCTGACACCAAAGGAGGCACAGATCGAATTGCCCCATTTAACTTGCATTTTCTGAGTAGAATACCAGTGTTTCAACATTCTTATTATAGTAGCAGGGACACCTCTTTTACTTAATTTATAGAAAATCTTACAGTGGTTAACCCTGTCAAATGCCTTAGATGCATCAATAAACCCCATTAACACGGGGGAGTTTGTTTTAAATACATTTGTGTAGCCTCCTTCAAGGCATAGATATACAGATCTGTTCCTAGCTTGGATTTAAAGCCAAACTGGTTATGTGTAGTTGATATGCAGCAACACACACGATCAAGCAATATCTTTTCAAAGACTTTAGATATAACACTAGCTAAGGCTATTGGCCTATAGTTATCCAGCCTTCCAACCTAGCCAGCTTTGTCCTTTATAACAGGTACTAAAGTGACAGAGAGTAAGGAATCAGGTAGCAGTCCGTGGGTCATGAACCCAGTGAAGCACAATGCAAAAAGTATAGCAGTCTTTGGACTTGTATATTTTAAATGTTCTGCTGTGATATTATCTGAACCAGTTGCCTTCCTGACGGATAACTGCGCTACAGCTTGTTGCACTTCGTTAGGGGTGATGATCATAGAATCACTGCTAGCAACACTTCCCACTTTATAGGGCTCACTTTTAATACAGTTAAATAATCCTCCGAATGGGAGATTTAATGTTATCGTAACTCATGTCATCCATCTGTCGTCAATGAGACATCGATGGTGATGCTGTGGGGAAGAAGGATCTCCGGTAGCAGTCAGTCTTGCAACGAATCTGAAGAGGCCTCTGACTAAAGACTGTTGCTGTATGGCAGTCGCATCACATGCTAACAGCTCAATTTCCAGTCAGCAGAAATTATATTCCATAGCAAGATGTCCTGGAAGACTGTTTTTAGTTGTTAACAAGCGGCGCTAATCCACCTCATTTGCTTTTGCCGCTCCTCTTTAAATCTCTGTCTGGCTCTGTGCTTAGAAAGCCGAGCAGAGTGCACAGTGGAGTCGGGGAAATGATCCTTGCCCATCATGATCGATTGAAGAGACGGTTTGAACGTTCTTCTCTGCATCCATGAAGCGTTCTGCTCAACTCCTTTTGAGATTTGGGTTCGTAGTTCAGGCATTATTCAAGCTGCTGAGATGCTAATCAGATGCTTCCAAAAACAAAATAAATTAAAAAACCACATTCTTGCCACTGTTATGCATCATAGCAACTGTCTGAGAGCAAAACTCTTTTGCTGCTGCTGTGATAGCCCAACACAACACAGTGCATAAGTAAAGTGTGGCGTACCTATTCCTTTAGGAGTCTTTTGGGATATGTTCCACTTCTAGACATCTACAGTGTGAAATGTTTTCCCAGTAGCTGAAGCTCAGACAGATTGAATAGAGCAAGAGATTCACAAATTGTAAATAGGTCTGAATTTCTTCTAAGCTCTTCCATTGTAGCTCTGGCTGCATGTTTAGGGTTCTCCTGCTAGAAGCTGAACTTCTACTGGAGTTTTCACAGGCCTCTTGGTTGCTTCTCTGATTAATGCTCTCATTGCCCAGTCTGTCTTTTCAGACAGAAGGGCATGCGTTGGTAGGCTTCCAGTTGAGCAATATTGCTTCCATTTTTTAGATGATGGATTGAACAGACAACCCTATCCATGTTCTGTCTGCTGTGTTCCTTGGTTTTCATCATGCCGATTCCTCTCTAATGTTTTTTGACAAAGGCCTTCACTGAACAGCTGGTTTTTTTTTGTTTTTGTTACTGAGATTAAATAACACCCATGACAAATACATGAAACTTTTTGGATCCGTTTTAAAACCTCTTTTCTTCTGTGTCCAGGCACCAGCCAGAGCTCTCAGTCTGTTCAGTCCGGTTTGGTACGTCAGTCCCCAGCCCGCGCCTCCATGGCCACCCAGTCTTCATCTTACCGCTACAGCAGCAGCCGCCATTCATCCCTGCGCACCTCCACGACAGGCCTGGAGCCCTGCCGCCGCTCCTCCACCAGCCAGCTGTCCCTGCGCACGCTCCCCACGTCCCTGCAGCTCCGGCTGGGCTCCACGTCCGACCCCGCTGGCCCTTCGTCCTCCCTCTCCAGCCACAGCATCCCTCCTTGCAAACGTCACACTCTGGTGGGCCTCCTGGGAAACGACGGCGTGTGCAGCGCCATGACAGATCCCCTCAGCCAGCTTCATAACCATCATCACCATCCACAGCAGCACAACCCCGCCTTCTCCACAGTACGGAGAGATGACATCTCGTACAGAGTGCAGGTTTGTTCGTCTTTTCAATTTTTCAATGTGAGAAACACTAGTGGCAGCTGTGTGTTTGCGAATTCACCAGTACTGATTAAGACATGATGTTTCTTAGATAGTGGACGTGACTCAGGTACTCGAGAACATCAACCTACCGAAGCGGAAGGAGCTGCTGTGGCCTGATGAGACGATGAGACTGAGGGCAGGACGGACCTGCTGGAGGGACTGGAGCCCTATCGAGGGCATGGAAGGTCATGTAAGTCGGCCATGAACATCATTTCCTTGATCTACCAAATCTGGATTTTGCCCTTACAGCAATTTAAGTGTTTTCACAGTCGAAGAATCCCTTTTTGGTTCATACTGCCTTTTTATGATCACATCTGTTTACTTTCCCAACATAGAGTGGGGGGGGGGTCAACCAACCAATATCAAGCTCCTCATCCACCTCGGGAGGTAGAAACAAACCTACAGTATGATCACTGTGAGCTGTAGGGTTTATACGATACAAAGAGAGATACGGCAGTAAAACGGGTCCAAACAGAGCAGAGTCACCGGATGATGTTCTAGTTTCCGTTTGACCTAAAAAAATAAAATAAAAGAGGTTCAGCAGAATCTGAGGGTTTCGTGGTTGCTCGTTTATTGCTAAAATGATGAACTGAAAGGGGGCTAGAGAGACCGTGATGGCGGCTGCAGCTTCTTGTCTGTCGTGTGGCGGCGCCTGTGCTGCACTTTGTAGAGGAGAGCAGCTGAAGCGCTAGTTATTAAAAATGGCAACATTCACAGCTGAGGCGTTACGATGAAGGAGAATGAGTTTTTCTGTTACAAAAAAAAACATGCGCACAGTTTACAGGAACCACATTTAAACAGTTTATGAGCAAAATATTGGTGATTTCAAAACATGCTAAACATCCTAGCGTTAGCCTGATGCCCATGATTTGATAGTAGAAAGAAAAGAGACATTGGTTATCTATGTTTACCTCAGATGGGGACATAGTTTGGTTTGCTTATTTAAATATCTCATTCAGTATAAAATGAAAATTATTAATAAATAAACCTCATTCTATAATATACATAGGGGGGAGGACTGACTTTTTTTTCCCCCATTGCTTTTAAATAGACTTCAAATGCCCAGTTACATTATTAGCGACTCAGCACTGACGTAACACTACTCCTATTTCCTCTCCAATGGCCTCGTTAATATATTTGCCTGATGAATTTGATTGGCTGCTCCTTCTCACCTCCTGTGTCGTCCCCCTTGCAGGTGATTCACCGGTGGGTGCCTTGTAGCCGAGACCCAGCCAGTCGCTCGCATATCAACAAGACCATCCTGCTGGTACAGGTGGAAGATAAACTAGTGCCCATTATAGATACTGGGGTCATTGAGTTGGGTGCTGAGGTCTGAGACTGTATCATAGCAAGCACACACAACCGCACACATGACCCAGGTGCTTGTGCCCTGCCCCACCCACACCCCTTTCCTCCCCGCCTTTCACCGGGATGGAAGATCCTGCAGACAATGGGAAATGGGAGCTTCCCCCTCGCTCCCGTTCCTTAGCGCTGATGGGGGGGAGCCAGGGAAGAGTGCAAACACGGGCAGAGTCTACATTTCTCGTACATGCATCCACAGTATCTGCCTTGCGTTGCATCTCAGAAATGCTGCATGACAGTAAACAACCCCTTACGTGAGGATATTCTTTGCTACTGGTAATTCATTTCTATGCATTACATCCACGGTTTTCTTAGATTTACGGCAAAGTGTAATACCAGAGGAGTTTATTTTCTTTCTTGTTTTGTAAATCCTTTTTCTTTTTCTTTTTTTGCCAAATAATTCTGTTCATTATTTGCCATGGTTTTTATACAAACGAAAGCTTTCTCGTACTTTTATGGGGGTTTTTTTTTTTTTTTTTTTTGGGGCTGCCAAGACTGCAGAGGAAGTCGTCATGCGGGACGGAGACTAGTGAGCGACCCGAGAGCGCTGTCCCCAACCAACTCTTGTTTGATTGTCATCATTCCTTATTTTGTGGATTAGTTTGAATTTTGCAAGATTTAAGCTGCGCAAAGAATAAAAAACTTGCACTATTTTTTTTTTTTTTTTTACAGTGATGCACTACAATCTTTAGATCACCTTTTATTTATTACAGACTCTGAATGACCATGGTTATCGATGCCTTGGGGAATGACAAAATGCAATCATAATTCTGTTTTCAGACATTTTGATTTTTTTTCAGTTTGATAAACTTGAAAATAACTTTTTACTGTATATGAATTTATCTATACAATATATATATTTACACAAATATATATATATATATAATGTCTATCTGAAAGATTTTGTTTTCAATATTTATTACTGTGAACATAGTATTTACACTTTTTTTTATCCTTTTGGGACAAAGCTTAATGTATTAAGGACCATCAGTTGGAAACAAGATGCCGCTTTTTTGATGGACTGTTTAACTATTTAACGTAATTCTTTTCTATATGGAGAAAATAAAAAGTTTGATTTATCTTTGTCTTTACTTCGCCTCCTCATTTTGTGTTTTGTGTTGATTTGGGAGATAATGTAGACTTTAGAACAGTTTACAGTGATTTCAAATATATTTGTCCCCCTTCAGCTTTTTCACATTTTGTCAAAACACCAACTTTGTTGTGAGTTATTTAGATTTGATCTGATCTCAACCAACACAAAAGCTGTGAATGATATTGAAGTGTTTTTTTCTACATTTCTTTATTTTCAACCCCTAAATAAAATCTGCTGCGACTAGTAAAACAAAGCTATATCCAAGCCATCATCAGAAAATTGGAGAGCGTGCACTCCTCCATCAAAACAGACATGCCAGGCAAGAAGAGTCTTAATCAGAGGAACAGCAAAAAGGCTCATGTTAACTCTGGAGGAGCTGCAGAAACCCAAAGCTCAAGTGGGAAATGCTGCTATTAGTACAGTAATTCATTTCAGAAATCTTTCCTTTTATTGAAGAGTGCAAAGAAAAAGGTCATTATGTGAAGACATTATTGGGCATGACAGCACCAAAATAAAACCTGGAATATTAAAACTGTACATCCCCCTAAACCAGGGATGGAGTACATGAGTCCTGGACTTGAACTCAAGTCCTGACTCCAGTCACGTTTAAGGGACTTGTGATTTGACTTGAGCAGCACGCCGATGACTTCAAACTTGCAACGTTAGCTCTTAAAATTGGATTCATACTCCGATGGGAAATATCAATTGTTGGAGTTAGCATGTAGATGCTAATGTTAGCTTGTTATATTAGGTCAGCTTGTCGGACAAACGTAATAACTTTTCAAAGCCTTTGTAAGTGCACGGGTGGCATGTCCATTATTTATTGTTTTAAATTTATTTTAACCATGTTTTATTATTTTCCATATGCTACTGTGTTAGCTTGTTGAAAATTGCTATTCACAGACTATTTCCAATCAATCTCAATGAGCTATAGCATTATGCAAAAAGGACATTTCAGTTTTAATTGATCAAGACTGGTAGATTCAAACTCAAAACGTCAACTTTGATTGCAGCAAAAGATTCTACAACGAATTGACTCAAAGGCGAGTATATATGAACACGATCTTTTTTAGGTTTGTATTTTTAAACCTTTTGAAAACTATACTTCTCCCTTCCATTTAAAAACTTGAAAAGTGCACTACTTAGTGTTGGTCTACCACATAAAAACCCAATAAGATGCATTAGGGTCTAAGGTTTTGATATGACATACTCCAGCAATGTTGAAGCGTTATTACTATGCTTGCAAAGCACTGCATATCAGCAAATAAAAAATAATAAAAAAATCCTCTAAGTGAAACAAGAGTTAGTTATACAGAGTTAAATCTAATTTTAGGTTATTAGAATATAACCTTGTGTGGGAAGGATAGTTGTAGTTGGGTTTTGTACAGCGTGGGGCTGCTGCAACATTTGAGTTGTAAATGTTTTTTTTCCCAGCGTTTCCCAATGATTTAATCAAACACTTTTAAGAACATCCATGCATAGCAATGTCTTTCAGATTTAGCTTTTTGTTGCATATTTACATATTTTACACAAGGTCTACGCAAACATGCTCAATTCAGTAAAGAACGCTGAAGATAAGAAAATGAGTGAAGTACTAAACAGCTCCTGTCTAGGCCATATAGTTTCCAGTTCATCTGCAGTCATATTTCTGAGACCACTCAGTTTATGAATTTAATTTTGCCTGCTTGTAAAGTGCAAAGAAAAGGGGGAAAAGTTAGGTGATGTGTTTTCAGATTAAACTCCTTTACCAGGATTTCCTGATCTAAATGAGAATATATGTGCCCATGTTCATAGCAGTCTCTTTTTCTCCTGGAAAAGTATGTTTAGAGTTTTTTTTATGTTTTCAATGTATGAAAGTATGATATGTGTAATGTTATAAAAGAAGAGCTGCATGGCTATCTGCTGAGACGACAGCCCAGCCGACTAAGCTGGAAGCTAACATTTCTCCATCTGACAAAAAGGTGAGTCTTACCACTGCACCAGTTGGCTACATTACAGACTGAATACAGGCTGCTGGAGAGATATTGCTGCTTCTCACGACTACTCACAGCTAAATCTGAAGGATTTTATAAATAAAAGGGAACCTAGAAAAGCATCTAATTGACGATGTTTGTTTCCCCTCGAAGGCCTTCCCACAATTGTTGTATTTATGATTGCATTAAACTGCACCTAAGTGAACTATTTTCTAATCAGGGGACTTTGGAAGGCAGTTGCTTGCAGGTTTTGTTCTTAGTTATAAAAAAACCCAAACTTATCAGAATTTTTTTCAATACTGCAATTTGTAAATATGAGTGTGTCAGAATTTTTGAGCTTACATATAATTAAAAGCAGATCCTGTCAACAGACAGTCCTTACTTTACAGAAAGATCTTCACCACTTTGTTGCGCTGAAGCATGCATAGCAAATGTATTTTGATCATCAAAACACCAATTGTATTAAAAATAATTCGGCATGTGACCTTTACTCCTGGAATCTATAAAAGTCTTACTGCTAAATGTTTTTGTTCAAAAAATACAAAATAACTAAATAAAAAAACGTTATTCCTGTTATTGAACTCGTACTTATCTACTTACTCCTACTTGTCAATAGAATTTATAAAGTCCATGAGTTGCAGAGATTGAGCCGGAGACTGCAGTCAAACATTGTCTTTTATCGAGGAATCTCTTATCTGAAGAACATTTTATCTAAACTTCAGAGGAGTGTCAATCTGTAAAACATGTCTTTTTTTGTTTAAGTGTAATCTTTGTTTTTATAAAGGTTTGTTTTGTGAAACCCAATGCTTGAGACACCACATACATAGATGGAAAAAAGGTCCAAAATTGTTACAAATGAGACACTTGGAAATTTAACAACATATTACAGATAACTGCAGTATAAATATCACTGGAAATGAACAGAATCACCAGAAACAGATGGATTAAAGATTCAACACTGGCAACTCAGTGCTAGGTATTGTTTTTAGCTCAAATGTTCAGTTTTAATGTGGTTTGGATGGTCATCGCAAGCAAACTAAAAAAATGTCCCAGTTGGGTTTGAAGAAGTTCTCGGCATTCTTCGCAAACAGTTTGAACAAACAAGCTTCCACTGACACATGCTCCAAATACAGCGCCTTCAAATTCAGTGGTACAGTGTGACAATGAAAAATTAAAGATGTTTGCTCAGCTTTCAAAGAACGAATAAATCCTTAGGCAGATTCATCCAGTGTAAAAATCCAAATGTCTGTGGGTTGTCTTGATTGTTTTAATTCACAGCCGAAACATTAGCACAAGTACCACCAGGGGCGTTCGGGCTATCTTTGGTGGGACTTTTGCTATTTGTTTGGTGAAAATAAACTATTCTACAACTTATCTGCTGCTTTGTTTACCTCCAAAGTTCAAGCTTGGATTCGGGAAAGACTTCAAAGTCAAATTAACCACGATCCACCACAGAATTTGTAAGTGGAATTTGCTGACTGATATGGTTTCTGCTCTGGCTAATTACGGCTAGCAATACAAGCTAACAACAACACTTTTCTATACCTTGTACCTACAAACATCTGTATTAACCTATTCACTAACGGAGGATGTATTGTACTGTTTCTGTTAAATAATGAATTAGATATTTAGTGTCAAAATAATGCCAAGTATTAGTGTTTTTTACTACGACTATCTCTACGTCTTATACACAAGGCAGCCGTATTGGATTTTGAGGTCAGGGTTATTAAAACAAAACCTCTGAAATTTCCACTTGGAATTTCGACATCACAAGGCGTAGCTGTTATTTTTTCCAACTAGAAACTTGGGTGTTCAAACTTATGGGGAAAAACATAGATGCGTAATCAAATCGTTTCATGAAGCAGCAAGCGGTGCCAGTTGATAAGAATCTTTCTCCTTCCATTGTAAAACTGTCTTGAAATATCTTTCCGGATGGTGGTTCTTGGACCAAATCGTATTCACTGAGGTTACATTTTAGACCCAATGCTCTGTGGAACAACTTTGTTTACTGGGGAAAAAAACAGCCGACTTGTGCCAACAAAGTCTTTAGTACAACTTTGAACAAGCAAAGTTGAAATAAATGGCACTCTGAGCAAATTACATTCTGTTACATTCTGAGGTTCTCTTATATTTCATTTATTTGCTGTTCTTAGTGCTATTGCCTCACAGCAAGAAGGCCCTGTGATCAAATCCGGACTGTAGCCGTTTATGTGTGGACTTTGCATGTTCTTCCTGTGCACGTAGGAGTTTTCTCTGGGTACCCCTGCTTCCTCTCTCAATCCAGAAACATACGTTTTAGGTACATGCATGCCTTATCCTGCTCATACCTTTCCTGGTGCCGATTGATTGTTTGAGGCTAATTAAGCATACAAAATGGATTAATTGATTACAATCATACATGCTATGTTTGACTCAGAACTTAGTGTGCAAAATTAGACAAATTGGGTTGTTTACAAACAAGCAGTTTTCAGAGTCCAATTACCACAAACGTGCACAGTGGTCAGCGTTGTCAAATCTCCCTTAAGAAGCTCATAGATAGGGGTCCTCCAATATCCCATACTGGGACAACATTTTGTATTTAGCTCCATTTCATAACACATGTCATCTCAAGGCTCTTTACAAGAAAAGTCATTTCATTTCAATTGTACAAACATTCCAATCAGTTTAAAAGTTTTCTATTTAAGGAATCCCAGCAGAATGCGTCGAGTCATTGGCTTGCAGGATTCATTCCTCCTGAACAACCATGTAGCGACAGCAGACAGTCGCCTGCGTTGTCGTTGACTTCACAGCCATCCCTTATACTGAGCAAGCATGTGGCGACAGTGACGAGGAAAAAAATCCTCTTTAACAGGAAGAAACCTCCAACAGAACCTGGCTCAGTACGAGCGGCCATCTGCCATGATCGTCTGAGGGTTCAAGAAGACAGAGCAGAGATACAGAAAAGACCAAAAAGAACTGATGTAAGAGAACTTTCTATATTAAAGAAAGTAAAAAGTTCATAACAGGACATGGAGGATGAACAGTTACTGGGAGCGTCATTCCAGACGCCCCCCCCCCCCTCCCCCTCCAACAAGGCATCGCAGCTGAGTAGAATGCCAGACCAGGTGTAGCTTCTATGGAGAGAAAACACTGGGAGAAAACAAAATTAACAGTCGAAACAGCAAATAATGCAACTGGAGAGTAGTAGAAGAGAAAAGCAGCAGAGTGAAGAAAAGTGGTCAGTCTGTCCTCCAACGGTCTAAGCCTATAGCAGGATAACTACAGAGATAGTTCAGGATGACCTAGCCCGTTAGAACAAGACATGAGAGAGGAAGAGCTAGGTAGAGCCGTCTGTCCGGACTGCATTCTCTCCCAACCAGCTTAGGCTGATACCCCTCCACCACTCCTCCAACGACTGGCGAACATCAATCTGTTTTTAACTATAAGCTTTATCAAAACTGAAAGTTTTAAGCCCAGCCTTCAAAGTAGACAGACTGTCTGCCTCACGGACTAAAGCTGGGAGCTGGTTCCACAGGAGAGGAGCCTCATAACTAAAAGATCTGCCTCCCATTCTACTTTTAGAAATCCTACAAAACCACAAGTAAACCTGCAGTCTGAGAGCAAAGTGCTCTGTTAGGAACATATGGAACAATCAGATCTCTGATGTATGATGGAGCTCGTTTATTAAGGGATAAAAATAAAAATAAAAGTCATATCAACACTGGCCACAAAACCTACACATACCACCACTGTAATTTTTTAGATTAAAACAAGCTGTGAAATGTTAGATACTTCTCATCTGTATGTTTGGTATGTAAAGTTTTTAATACCCCATAGCCACTTACACTAAACAATTCCATTAAAAACTGGTCTGAAGCAGCAAATACAGCCTACAGAACAGGATTGGCAGCCAAGAGGGGTTGTAGGAATTTGGTCTGAAATTTCCTGAAAAGTATTTTTCATTGAAAAAAAGGAATAGAATGATCTCCCTCCAACTTTTTTAGACAGGCTACAGAGCAAGGCTTTGTGTTTTTAAGGTGCAGTTGAAGGTGTTGCTCACCAGTCTTGTGATCATGAATAGCATGTCCAGCAGACACGGAATAGAGCCAGTTCATCTCGCTGAGCATGTGTCAGAAGGTTCTTGGACACCATTCATCTTTTGGGTTGTGCTGCATGTCTTCGGGCATCAAATTAATCAGGTCAATTTAAAATGTGCAAAAGGTATGAACATATGTCAAACATGTTTAATAAGGTCATTTTTTTTTACTGCTGTTCTGGGCTTCACCTGTGCTGTAATGGTGTTTGTTCAGCTGTGTTTTAGAGAGATAGAAGCTATCCTGTCATTGTACAAGAACACAACGAAATTCCGTTTGGCAGCATCTCCCATAAAGCAGCAGCTACATTTCACAGTCACTACAGGTAAAGATAACATAACATAAAACAGTAGACAGTAAAATACAGATTAGTAATTATTGTGTACTTCTATATGTGTTAGCAATAGTTTCTGTTAAAAGTGCAGTCCGTCTTCAAAGTGCAAGAAGTTATTGTTCAATGGGCTGGGGGGTATTAGTGTGTGTTTTGCCTTGTGTTTCATTGTTTTACAACTAGCTTTAGTTAGAGCTTTCTGTATATTTCCTTATGTATGTTAACATTAACCTGCCAAGTGACAAATAGATGAAAGTTAGCTCTGGGCTACAACCTAATACAGTTACAAATGTGTTTGTTCGGGAATATACACCTGCACCAATTAAAAGAAAAAAGATCTGAACTCCAAAACGCAAGCCAAGTGACAGTACACACTAATCGGATTCTGTAGTCATTTCTTCTTTTTCATCTGTTTGCAGTATCTTATTCCAAGCATCTGAAATCAATAAAGCAGCTCCTACAATTCCATAACGCACGGAGTATGATCCTACATATTTGATCATAAAGGCATTGTGTGCTGTAGTTTTGGTTTTTTACTTTCATAGAACAGGCAGGTTTGTGCACGCGATGGCTTGTTTTTTCAATCACATGATCGTTTACAGTTACGTCCCGCCCACCGAGCGCTCTGATTGGCTGACGTGAATATGTTTTTCCCGACGTCGCTTTATAAAGGTGCCTTTACTAGTCGAGTTGGAATGTTCATGTAGTTGTATGCGCAGCCGACAGTGTCTTCTCAACCGAGGCTTTAAAGGTAAAACAAATATGCATGTATGTGTTATGCTTTCGTAAAGTTGTGTTTGCGTTACTTGTGACGTGGTTATAGGGATGTATAACTATTTGTTTTTAAATATATGGTTAGCCACTGCGTCCCGACTGCTTCACTAGCTTCCCAGAATGGATGCATCATGTGACAAACGGGCATCAGGTGGCCTGTTAGCGGTCTCGTTGTATCTTTAACCCACTTCTATGTCTAGGTCTTGATATATATTTTTAAAAACTCTAAATATACTTTTTTTTTTTTTTTTACTATCAATACAGGGATAATAAAATAGGCGAGAAAATGCATCATGCCGTGCTGCTCGCCGTGCTCGGCCTCAGCGTCGCGCTGGTTGTCGGGTACCCGTCCCCGGGGCAGGATTCCGGGAAACATTGGGTGGTTATCGTGGCCGGCTCCAACGGCTGGTACAACTACAGGCACCAGGTAAAGAGGGGCAGAAATGTCGGGATTTGGGAATTATTCCTGACACATTAGAGACTGTGCACGACTCATGCTTGTTGTTTTTCCTTCCCCCTTATAACCCGCATTCGCTCCCCGATAACACACATTGAACTTCAGATAAGCTCCCTTCCTCTTCGCTCTGCGCTATCCCAGCCTCCTAAAACAAGTTCTCCGACCGCGTCAGTGTGCATGCTGACCTGTATGTGCCTGTGTTTTCCTCGCACAGGCCGACGCCTGCCATGCCTACCAGATTGTCCACGGGAATGGCATCCCGGATGAGCAGATCGTGGTCATGATGTATGATGACTTGGCACGAAACGAGGCGTGAGTTTGCTTCTTTTTTTAAAAATTGCTTCTGTACACAGTTGTTTGTCACGCATAGACTTCTCCTTTCTTCCAGAGAGCTTAAAAACTTTGTTCATGCTGATCACTCATTTATTAATAAGGTATAACACTGTTAAGGAAGGTTATATGTTTTATTGAGATGAACTGTTTACACTCGTGGTTCTCAAACTGTGGTGCAGGTACCACAGGTGGTACTTGAGTTGACTTTAGTTGTACTCAGGAGATAAATTAGTAATACTTCTTTGCAATGCAAATATGTACAAATTAAGAGTTGTTATAATAGAAGAAAGTGACCCAGAAACAAATTCTGGTGGTGATTCATGCCCTGTTCCGATTAACTCCGAAGTTGGAATTTGGATCCAAACCAGATTTAATCATGTCCCTGTTCCATGTTTGCAAAGCAGTGGGATATTCTGCCTGAAATGCTCATTTATCAGGCTAGCTCTTATAAGCAATACATGCTAATAACAATGCATTTCTCCATATGTTGTGCTTTCAAACGGTGTAGCAACAAGTTCACCAAAGGAATTTGTATCGAACTGTGTGTGAAGGATTTAAAGAAATACGCATCGTCAGAAGTGAAAATAAACGTCATCAACGTTTTTGATGCACGCCAACATTTTTCCCAGGCAGAATTCCAACTTCTATGCACCTTTCTGTTTTGTTTTTCTAACTTTAAACTGGGAAAGTTTTTAACTTCCAAGTCAAAATGCAACGTGTAATTACATCATATCCTTCAACTATTCATTCATGGCAGTAGATCTTCTTATTCCTTTTTGTTTTACATCATAAGACAACCAACTAGTCCAGTTTTTAAATGCTATCATGGTATCATATTTAGTGTGTACTAGTAATAAAATGTAACTATAATATACCCGTTTTTGTTTTGTCCATTGAATAAAATAAAACAAAAAATATTTTGTGATGTAAGAAAATATCCATACGCCGATATATCGCAACATTTTATGTCTCGATATTCAAAAGCAATGTATCAATTTAAATTTTTATTATGTTTCTTAGAATTTGAATGGAACTATTAATGACGACAGTAATTTTTGTAGTAAAATTAAAAGTATGACAGGTAGTTGGTGGCTGTTTTCACCTTCTTCGTTCCAGTGGATCAACTAGATCTGGTAATAAAACTGGATGTGTTAAAGTATGAAATGGGTTGGAGTGTTTAAAATGCTGTGACAGTTTTTCTACAGTTAAATTCAGTTCTAAAAATCACAACATATACTCTTACTCATAGAATCGCAATATATCGTATCACCAGATTCTTGCCAATACACATCCCTAAAAAACAAATCACAATATATAAATACAATAAATGACACACCATAATGACAGATCACCTCTTTAGAATAAAAGTTGTTTAAAGGTTATCAAACTGATTGACATCAATCCTGGGTGATATTCCTCTTAGAATACGGAAAAAAAGATATTTTGGAGTCTGAATGAGAGTAACTCTGATACATCAGTTATAATCCTGTCTTGATTCCTGCCTGGTTTCTCACAGCAATGAATCTGTTTCTCTCAGCAAGTTCTAATATCTCATTACCTGTGATGACCCGGTGTCATCTTCCCTGTTGCTGGTCCTATTACTCCTCTCTGACTCAGATTTTTCTATTGTGGCACTAAAGATATGAAAATGTGGAAAGCAAAAGTTTGAAAAAGAATTAGAATGAGTAGCAGGGAAATTATTGTGGAAATAAGCCTCAAAGTCCCTTTTTTGTGCCATTGATATATTTCTCTCAGCCACTTATACTCTCTTTTCACCTGTGCACACCCTCTCTGACCCTGCTTTGTCATTTGTGACAATAAAGATTTCTGTTAAATATGTGGGAAGCAATAGTGAGCACAAGTTCTGCCCAGAAAGGAAAGAGGACTGGGTTTATTCCTAACATGAAATGACTAGTAAAGGATGAAGTAAGGATAAAGTAATAGTCAACATTAGCATTGTTAACTAGCATGACATGATATATTGGCATGTATTAACTAGTCATCATTTAGCTAACATTATCTGCATGCACCAGCAAAACTCAACTTACAGCTTGTTTGGAAAAAAATCAGTTGCGTTCTGCTCAGCAGCACCTGTCTGTGATTCGCTGCTGCCCACGTTAGCATGTGTACGCTTAAGGTGCGTTTGAAGACAGCTCGAAAAAATACGTTAACGCATTTTTACGGCTAAAAAAAATTGCGGGGGGGACATGTCCCACACAACTGTTACGCCCATGAAACCAATCCATGCCTAATTATGCTCATAAACATGGATCATTTAAACATTTTTAATTTAGAGATGCAGAAGATGTATATATTAGGCACACAAAATTCGGCAACAGATTGCGCAAAAGAATAAAATAAAACATTGATGTGGTTGTAGAAATAGTATAAAGTCTTTCTGAGTCAGAGAAAAATGTTCGGAGATAGCGGTGGGAATATTTCCCACGGTATTTTTGTTGTGCCTGCGTAGGGGCATCTTTGTCACACGTCTATAAACCACAGAAGACTCCAGCTTCCCTGTCGCTGTGGCACGCCGGCCCGGTGTCGTTACTCATAAACAGGCCTGGGTGAAGTCACGAGGAAACGCTTATGGTGCTTCCCCAGAAATCAGTCTGACCTGTGACCTGTGGGGTGCCGCGTGGCGCTGTGGGTTAAGACGGGCGCCCCTTGTTCACAGGCCTTAGTCCTCGATGCGGTTGTCCGGGGGTCGATTCCAGCCTGAGGACATTTGCCGAATGTCTCTCCCCTTTCTATAAGCCTGTCCACTTTCAATAAAGGCCACTGTGGCCACAAAAACCTTTAAAAAAAAAAACTGGTTTTGTTGCTAAGCATCAAATATTGTCTTATCACATGATAGACTACTGTTTATTGATTAGAAAAAAAAGCCCTTTCTTCAACAATAGTCGTTGACAGGCAGGTTTATTTAAGCTGCATACATAACAACCTGTGACTGTCTCCTTAATGTAGCTTCATTGCCTTTTGTCCTCCTTATCTATGTCTCCAGAAAGTGGGTGAAGTGATTCATGTTTTATGTCTGGATTCCGCTCTAATATAACGTTATTATCAAGTTAGTGGTTAATAAATAACGAGCACCGTGTCTAGATTATCTTATGCAGTACATATGGAGCAGACATGATTTGTGACGTGATGTCATCATCACATGGGATGGTGATGATGATGATGGTGATGATCTAGAAATATAATAACAGCTTAGTATCCCGTGGTTTGTGAATATAAAAGCTAAAGTGCTGTAGTGTTTTCACTGTCTTCTGACATGTTAATCATTATCATCCATCTGTTTCCCTGCCAGCTCTTAAAAGCCCTTAGTCAGCTATCTGCAGTTCCTTTTTATAAAATCAAAGCATTTTTTTTCTTCCAGTAACCCCACCCCTGGAGTATTGATCAACAAGCCGAACGGCACAGACGTGTACAAAGGAGTTCCTAAAGACTACACCGGGGATGTGAGTCATTAGGGACAAACATTTGGGGGGGGGGGGGGGGGGGGGCTGCACATGGCAGTTCTTAGTTAAAAGTGAACTTTGTTTTCTTTATTTATGGCAGGCTGTGACCCCTGAAAACTTCTTGGCCGTTCTGAAGGGAGATGCCTCAAAAGTCAAAGGTGGTTCTGGAAAGGTGTTGAAGAGGCAAGTGATAAACACGAGGAAGAAAAGCTTGTCTTTCAGAGAGACGACTCCAGGCACAAGCACAACTGGTTTATCTGGTTCATTGGATGCTTCTTTTTTTTTTTTTTTTTTTTTTTACTAACATTGTTTTCTCTCTTCTTTTTGTTTTTCCTGGCAGCGGTCCCAACGATCATGTGTTTGTGTACTTCACCGACCACGGGGCACCTGGAATTCTGGCTTTTCCTAATGATGATGTGAGGATTCCAATCTCTGTTTGTTCTTAAGCTTTAAACTACAGATACTAGTTTATCTTATTATCATATAACTAAATTACAAGGGTAGCATAAAAGTGTTTGTCAGCGAATACCTCTTATTATTAATGTCAGCAGTGACAACATCACATAGCTTTTGTTGATATCAAGCAAGGGTTTTACTAATGTTTCAAAGACAAATATAAAAGGATTGTGGATCTGACTTTTTTTTTTATGTGATGTTTGTATCAAGCACGGTTAGCATTACAGAAACACAGTCTTTGTGTTTATATTCAAGAGCTTGCAGATCTATAGCTAAACTTTAGTAATATTTCCTACGTTAAAGGTTCAAAAGGACAAAAAAAAACCAGAACATTTTGTTGTACTTTGTTCAGCCTTCCTGTTATATCTCCTGAAAGTCTTGCTGTGTCTCACAGACTGATGGAAACATGTCTCGACATGCCTTTGAAAATAGTTTACTTTTACATAACTTGTGCACTTACTCCGTATTTAAAACTCCCCACAAAAAACAGCCAATCTTTTGTCTTCCTCACTCAGTAACAACTACCACACCGAAGAGCTTCGTCCCCGCGACCAGATAGTGCTCGTTATGGTGCGTTCGCATGACTGGAAAAAGATCTGACCGTTGAATTTTCGACCGATTTGACCAGCTGTATTAAGATCCCATCATTTCCATGGTTATAAATCCGTTTACGTGCCTAGCCGGCAACCCGTTGAAGCAGGATTTTTAGTTAGTCTTTTGAAACGTTCTGCACATTGGCGCTATACTAGAAGAAACCTGCAGAATTTGATGACATTATGATCTGTGGGCCTTTTTCTGCTGCTAATCATGGAGTTAAGGCTAGTTAGCTTGCTTGCTGCTTGACTTTGCAGCTTTGAGCTTCACAGTTGGCATTTAGCTCAAGCAGCAAAGCGATGCAAAAGAGTCAGAAGCAAAACTGTTGGGTCTAAAGTCACTTTCTTGTCCACATCATACACTACATCTATACATCCCCGAGTGATGTGAAACGGTTTCAGCTAATAAAACGAAGCAAAAATGCGCTTATTTTTCAGCTTCATGTCGAAGATCTCCAAAATACCATCCAATACATGCATCAGAATAAGAAGTACAAAAAGGTAAGCGGGTGGATGCATGAGCGAAGCAATCATTGTCAGGTGATGCAGCTGCTCCAGTATATTGGGGTCATAAAGCGTTCCGTCTTTTCCTCCACAGTTGGTGTTCTATATTGAAGCATGTGAGTCCGGGTCAATGATGAAACAACTGCCTGCTGACATTGACGGTGAGCTGAACTTTCCAGTGACTTGAAGTCCCTGATCAAAGTCACAGACAGAGTCAAAGTCATGTGGCTAGTTTGTTCATCACATCATTTGTCTTGTCTAGACTAGACTTTGATCAGCACTAGTGGTAGGTCCGCCTTCAGTTTTAGCCTCGTACTCCTTTTTATATGTCTGCCTAAAATCAGTGAAGTCAGCATTATGGGTTGTGGCCATTTCTAAGCGCCTACTTTGTGGCATCATGTGATCAACATAGCACAATTGAAGTGCACAGGTCAAGGATCAAAGAGCGTTTTTATCTTCGTTCTTCTAAGAAACCAACACCTGATCTGGATTGCATTTCAGTTGAATTCCTCAGCAGCAATTTATCTGTTCTTTATCTGTTAACTTTTTTTTGTCAACACAGATTTTTGTTGTCCACTCGAAATTGAAATGTTCTTCCAGATCTTGAACACAGAATCAAATGAATTTGTTGTCATTTCATTGTGTGGCATGCAACAAAATGAGAATGTAGTTGAGAGTCGTTGGCCTGCGACCCAGAAATCGTGGGTTCGATTCCTGCTTCCGCCTGCTCCACCAGTGTGTGTGAACATGAGAGTGAATGAATAATGGAGTTGTAAAGTGCTTTGAGGGTCTCAAAAAGCGCTATATAAATGCAAGCCATTATTAAGTTCCACAATACAAGCCGCTTCATTTTACCAGCATTTTTTACAGCTTGTGGAAGAAAGCTGTGTATCCGTGTGTTGGCTCTCCTGGTCTTTTGGTGCCGTCTACCTGATAGCAGCTGTTTAAAAAGTTCATGAAGAGGGTTCTGAGACTGATCCTAGACGGAGGATAGGGGCTAGGAACGGGCCACTTCCCAATACCAACGTATTCTGAGTGCTTTTTTTTTTTTTGAAGTGTTACGGTTATAAACCACAAACATTTTCTTCATATTGTTCCCATGGTTCGAGCATTAGTCAGCTGGCTAAAAGAGGTTCCTCATGCTTAGAGGAAAGGTCGATTTGGCTGTTTGAAAATATTTCCCAGACTTGTCAAACTAAAGGAGCCTCACCCATGACAGACTTTTTAAGCTGGCCAGCTAGCTACAGCAAAAGAGTTACATCTTGTTAAACTGTTTAGTTTCAGATCTTTGTGTTTATCAGTGTTTCTGTAATATCTCGAAATCATAAAAAAGTTAAATGATTACATTAATCACTTAAATTTTTGGTCTTAAATGTCAAAAATACACAAAAAAAAACAGCAATTTAAGCTGACAACGTTTGATTTCATTTCCTTAATCTTTGATGTTAGTTAATGCATCTTATTAAAGTGAGTATTTTATTAAGTTTTTTTGAATCAGTTATGTCTTAAATCTAGAGACAAAAAAGGTCCTAAAAGTCTTGATTTTAAACCAATGAAATTTGTAGAAACCCAGTGTAATATTGCTAAACTGTAGTGTTTTTCCTGAAGATTATCATACATAAGAGTTTCTACTAGGTAGAGACCCTCCTGCTCCCATCACTGTCTTCTGCAGGGTCCTAATGTCTGTCAAACTGCAGCTGGATTACAAGCCAAATCTGAGGGTCCCTCTGTGTTTTTTATTTAGTATACGCCACCACTGCAGCCAACTCACACGAGTCCTCATACGCCTGCTACTATGACGAGAGCAGGGACACCTACCTGGGCGACTGGTACAGCGTCAACTGGATGGAGGACTCTGATGCGGTATGTGAAAGTCAGGTTTTAGGGACATGTTTATCAGTTACTAACTTTGACTAAATGGGTTTTTGACTCGTATTTGAGTTCACCTTTTTGTCACTTCTTGATGAGCATTTTAGGAAGTGGGGAAAATCTGTGAAATGTAATTTCTGTAGACAACTGCTATTCTAAGAAACTTTTTAAAAATGCCAAAAAAAAAGACAATTTTATTTCTTGCATTTGCAACTCTGAGGCAGCTTCTTAAAATATACAGCCTAAAGCAGATTTTATATAGTGGCACACTGTTTAAAAAGAAAAAAGACAGTTGCTATTCTTTTTTCCGACTTTATATCAGATGAAGCGTTTCGTATTTCAGGTCAGGTAGGATTGCTAAAATTGTGTCTCTTTGCTAAATGCCAGAATACAGACAGTGATCTTTTTAAACTCTCTTCAAAAAGGTTGTCACAGTATCTTATTGCAGCTTTTATAAAAGCCCACTCCTTGTGAAAGAACTGGTGTAACAGTCAGGTGTGTACGTCACCCTGTTTGCACACTCCTTTTCAGCCCTACGTTTAACTTTTGGGGGGGAAACCTTCGCGCTTTGTGATGACCATTCTGAAAAACATACATTGCTGTCATCAAGCCACTTTGTAAATCATTTTGCAGTTTGCGTAGAGTCCATTTTCATCTGGAAGATTCCCAATCTTTAACTTCCCGGCTGATGTCTTGAGATGTTTGATATTTACCCCTAGTTTTTCACCAGTCCCTCCTGCAGCAGAACATGATGCTGCCACCCCCGTACTTCACAGTTGGCTGAGTGTTCTCAGGGCCGCCAGCTTCCCTCTTTTTGCTCTAAATGTGATGGCCTCTAAATGTGGCCAAACACTTCAACAATAGCTTCAGCAGACCACAGGACACGTCTCATAAAAAATGTTAAATATTTGTCTCTGAGGGCGTTTGCAAAACTGTAATCTGGACTCTTTATGTTGCTTTTCAAGTCGTGGCTCCTTCCTCTCTGGGTGGGACTAATGTCACTCTTACCGGCTTCAGCCAGCATCTTCACTATTCGTCTCTGAGACTTAGAACCCACCTTCTTTCATTCTCTTCCTGATATCTCGGAGGATTTCTTTAGATTTTTTATCCCCATGATGTCACCCAAGGAAGCAGCGTGTTTGTGTTGTCCTAAATTACATCCACAGGTGTCCCTCCTTGGATCTACTATGATGTGAAATAACCTGCCAGAACCACACAAAGCCATAAAATCGTCATCTGGGCTTGCTTACTGGTACAGTAGTCCAGGTGTATGTAAACTTGTGAGAACAATAATCTTAATTTCTCTCTCCATATTCTGGCTTTTTAGCAAAAAGAAATTATTGGTAATTCCAATTGACCTAAAGCAGGTGACTTTTGGTCTTATTTGATTCTAGAAGACGGGACGAAAAAAGTTCTGTGTCTTCTTACACACTGTATGCAAATATCTGGTTTCGATTGTATGGGAAATGGAAAAAGGCCATTTTCTGCTTCAAACACCTGTTGTCAGATGAGCAGGAAAAGGAAGTGGTGAATGCCTGTAAAAGCAACAGCAGCAGGTTGCTTGTGAAAAGAAGAATGACATCTGACATTAAAGAGATCAGTTTCTGCCAAATTGGAAACTTCATCAGTAGCTTAAACTGTAAATCAGAAAGGATTTTGCCAGTTTTCATATTGAATTCTAGGGGAAAGCATGAATAATTGATATTAAAGTGTGGAATAATTGGAAAAATCTGTCATTGGGCTTCCAGGAGGATCTGACAAAGGAGACTCTGCTGAAGCAGTTCAAGATTGTGAAGACCGAAACCAACACCAGCCATGTCCAGCAGTACGGCAACAAGGTGAGGGACAGGAGTGTCCGCTGTAGCTGTGCTGACCGCGGCGACGATGCAGAAATGTGTTCATTTCCTTCTCTTATTTTGGCTCTATCTTTCCTTTTCCGCAGACTTT
Source organism: Valencia hispanica (assembly GCA_963556495.2). Taxonomy (NCBI): domain Eukaryota; kingdom Metazoa; phylum Chordata; class Actinopteri; order Cyprinodontiformes; family Valenciidae; genus Valencia; species Valencia hispanica. Next base: position 32,912,100 of record OY747720.1, read on the forward strand.
GGCCCACATGAAGGTCGTGCAGTTTCAGGGTAACCCTAAAACATATAGGCCACCCGCAACTCAGATGACCAACCCACCAATCACAGCTAAGGATCTGACCCCGAGCCCCGATGTTCCTCTGGCCATCCTGAAGAGGAAGCTCATGTCCTCCAACGATATCAGAGCGGCGAGGACCTTGCTGGCAGAGATAAGCTCCCACCTCAAGGTAGAGAATGATCCCCTCCGATACGTATTTTTCTCCGACACCTCGGATGTTCTGAACTGATTATTGGTGGCTTTCTGTTGAGTTCAGGTGAGGGAGACTTTGGCGGAAACTATGCGTCACATAGTTGAGAAGGTGACGGGCAGTATGCTGAAGACTGAGGAGGTTCTAAATGAAAGAGCTGAACTCTTCCAGCATCAATGCTACAAGGCGGCGGTCAGTCACTACAAACACAACTGCTTCAACTGGCACAAGCCTGAGGTAAGGCGGCTCACAATCAACCGTTTCACTTAACCCAGATCACATGGACCAGACCGATTCAAATCCACATTTACTTCCTGGTCTTCTGTCATGTTGTGGTTGATGAGTTAGGCTTTTTTGGTTCATCTGAAAGAATGACTGGAACTCTTTCACGTGTCATGAGTTTGGTTCTGCTTCCTAAGGGGAAATGCATCTGTTTGACTTATTGTTATATCAGCAAGTACAGGCCTCCCATTGCACAGAAAGCTGGCATTAATCCAGCTAAAACTTTACACGCTCTGATAGGAGGGCAGTAGTACGGTTTGTAGAGATGTTAGGGGAAGAACAGCATTGTCATCTTCACAATAATACGAATATAGGTTTTGCAAGTTGAACGTCTCCTTCCCACCTTAAAAAAACAAATCGTTTGTATACCCTTTTTTTCATGTTTAATAGATTTTCTGAGCCTTTTGGCTGCAAATTTATTCAGACAGAATGTTTTTGAGACAGTCCTGCAATGTCCTCTGTTTAACGGTTTTTAGCAGGTCTGCACCGCCCTTCATTTTTGCAGCTCAGTATTATAAAGTTAGTGAAACGCAACGAAATGTCAGATATTTGTACATGAGAATGTTTGGAATGTGAACTATGTCAGGAAAACGTCCACGCTCCACCGTGATCTCCAGCTGCTATCCACAACTGAGATATAAAAATGATTAGATATGAATACGGCTGTAAATAAATATATGCAGCACCTTGCGAACGTTTCCATAACCCTTCAGCTTGTTCACATTTTGTAATGCAGCAGCCGTAAGCTTTAATGTATTTTAAAGGTATTTTTTGTGATGGACCAACACAAGGTAGGCCAAAAATGTAAAGTGGAAGGAAAAGTAGGGATATAGGAAAATACCTTTACGCCAATATATTTTATGTCACGATATTGTATCGATATTTAAAATTGTATCAATTTTGATTTATTTTTTCGAATTTGAATGGAACCATTACCAATGACAGCGATTTTGTAGTAAAATATAAAAGTATGACCGGTAGTTTGTGGCTGTTTTCACCTTCTTCGTTCCAGTGGATCAACTAGATCTAGTAATAAAACTGGATGTGTTAAAGTATGAAACAGGTTGGAGTGTTTAGAATGCTGTGACAGTTTTTCTACAGTTAAATTCTATTTTAAAAATCTCAATATATATAGTCTTACTCATAGTATCGCAATATATCTCAATATATTGTATCCTCCCCCCTGTATTGTGATACATATCGTATCAGTAGATTCTTGCCAATACACATCCGTAAGGTTAAGGATGATTTTAAATATGCGTTGGTGGTCAGTACGTTCCAGAACCACCTTTTCCTGCCAGAAAAATCTTTTAGGGTATGTATTCTCTACTAGCTTTGGCCTCCAACCCAGTCTAAACTATATGCGGGTAAATTTTGTATCATCTGACCTGGAACACCTTCTTCCAGACATGTGCTGTTTTGGATCAGCTTCAACTTCAGCTCTATGGTAACAAAGAACCGATTTGCGGAGTTCTTGATTAACCGTTGTCCTGACGACAGATTCTGAATCTCTGCAGCTCCTCCAGAGTCACCATGGGCCTCTAGGCTGCCTCTCAGATTATTGATAGGTGGACGGCCATGTCTTTTACAGGTCTATGGTTGTCGCAAACACTCTTTCTACTTTTAGATGATGAGGTTTCAGGCTTATAACCTAGCTCCGATTTTGTGAAGGCAGTCAATTGCGCTGGCTTTCATTTAAGGATGTCCGATTAAAGGGGACTGAATATTCATGTACTAAAAGATTCAATTAAGTCTGTTTATGCTGAACTATCACATAAAATCCCACTAACTTGTAGGATTGTGGTTGTAGAGCGACAATGAGTGGAAATGTTTCAGTGGCGTGAATACTAAGTGGAAAAACAAGCTCTAAATAGGAGATACATTACAGTATGTTTTATTTAGACTTTTGCTGTAACGGTAACTACCTAGGGAAAGGACCAGTGGGAAATGCACATCACATGTACATGTTTTGAACGCAGTAAATCCCCCACGCTGTCTCATTCAGCTGTAAGGCTTGAATCAGAAAATCTTCTTCTCCTCCTGTAAGTTTCTGACCTTTAGGTTGGCCAGTAGTAAGCCAGAACATGGCTGAATATCTGAAGTAAAACAGAGACTTTGGGGGACATTTCTGACATGTGATGCTCTGCCTCCTTTTTAGTTTGAATATGCGCTGAGGCATCTGTATGCCCTGGTGAACCTGTGTGAAAGGGGATACCCTGCGGAGAGGTGAGCTCTACTTCCCTGTTATTAAACCACCTTTTTCTTTTGTAGTTTCATTCTTGTAAAGTATGAAGTGGCACTTTTTATGCAGAACCCAGCCCATAATGACTCAGCTTTTGATCTTTTGATTCATTCTTGTAAAAAGGTTTTTGAGGAATGCTTTTAGTTTCGTTGCTAAATATTTTTTCAACATTAGTGACAGGACTAGATACCCAAATGTGGTACAGTTGTGTCTTTTTCAACTGATTTAGCGTTGTTTTCTTGTTTCCCAGCATCCTCATGGCCATGGACTCTGTGTGTCCCTTCAGCAAGTAAAAAAATAAAAGCAAACCATTCTGGCCTCAAACTAAACTGCTCCCACACTGGAAGGAGCTGAGAAACTAAGCTTCGTTTTGCACTGCTGGGGAATCAATCTGATGTGGAGTCGACGTTATCTCTTCATGAACACACTATAACACGTTTTTACCATGTTTTATGATTTTACTGAGAATTTTGACGCTTTACGATGAGTTGCACTATCACTGTGAAAAAGTTTGTTGATGTTTTACTGCTTCTGCCTGTTTTATTTAGTTTTTTTTTTTAAGAATATAGGACAATTATAACATTGTTGCTCTGAGCTGAGACTGTCAAATCGAGTGTCTGCCTTTAGTGTTTGATTGAAGTGTAAAGGATTTACCCTAATGCATGAAAGCTTATTGAGTCTCGAGAGACTTTGTTTTACTTCAGAGATCTTGAAATAAAATTTGATATACCGAAACTGGTACTTTTTCGTCTAATTCTGCCTTTTAGGTGAACTCAAACACATAGAAGCCCCCAAACAGGCTCAATATAAATAAAGCTCAGCTATTTCAGCACCATCTAAGTGATTTGAAAGTGGATTATTTGTTTTGGGTTTTTTTAGACAAAATTAGAAATCTTTGTAGTGAAGAGTGTTGTGGAAAAAATTGCTTCTTCTTAAACAAAGATGAGACTGGAGTGCTTAAGGTGTTTTGTATATCTTATAGGCATGTTGGCCAGAATATAAAACAAACCATGCACCCACAATGATGTCATGCACCTACTCCCCTGCACTCTCCTATTCCTAGTATTATATGGTAACCGAAGATGATCTTTTTCAGTCCCGATGTCTGGTCCCACAAGGTTACATCACTTCACACTGTAGAGTATGAGGAACGAGGTTGGAGGGTGTCCTGCTGATACCTGCTGCTTACTGATGTCTGTTTAAGCACTCTGATTATCTCTACATGACATACTCCCTATGTGCATCTACTAAGAATGTAACTATTCAATCAATTCTAATTACTTCGAAAATTTCCCGTCACAAGTGGCAGAAAACCTGGATAAATGTCTCCCCACCAAAGCTTACACACAATGAATGGGAAGCATCGCCATGTATTAAAAATCATTTCAATTTCGTTAATTCTGTCTTAAATCTACCAGATTCAGGAATGAGAGAAATATCTTGTGTTTAGAAATATCTGTTTAATTCAATTCAGTAATTTTAATTCAATCATACATAAATACATACATTCAAATTGATCCTACTTATTGAACAGAGCATTAAGTTCAGTTCATTGATCCCAATTATTCTCAGAATCAGAGTAATAACACTTTAGTGTTACATTATATTTCACCTAGTCACTAAAAGAATCAAACCTGTTAATAAGCTTATCAAATGCTTTTTCTCTCTCTCTCTGGAAAGGTAAACTAACAAGTTTAGGAGAATTCCTTTAATTGGTCAGAAATTAATTTTCAATTCAGTTTGTTTATATTGCGCCAATTCACAACAGATGTCATCTCAAGGCACTTAACAAGAAGTCATTTAAATACATTTATACAAACATTCCAATCAGTTAAAAAGTTTCCTATTTAAGGAATCCCAGCAGATTGCGTCGGTCATTGGCGTGAGGTTGGGCCCCGTTGATGCAGACTTTCCAACCACAGCAATCCTTCAGCAATACCTCATACTGAGCAAGCATGCAGCGACGGTGGAGAGGAAAAACTCCCCTTTAACAGGAAGAAACCCCCAACAGAACCAGGCTCAGTAGGAGCGGTCATCTGTCACGAACGTCTGGGGGTTTGAGAAGACAGAGCAGAGACACAGAAGGAACAGGAGATCTGATATAAGAGAACTTTCTATGTTACAGAAAGTAAAGTTGATTGATAACAGGACACAGTGGATGTTCAGTTACTGGGAGGATCATCCCAGTCGATGCCCCCCGTCCAACAGGGCATTGCAGCCAAGCAGGATACCAGACCAGGTATATCTTCTATGGAGAAAAAACACTGAGAGAAAACAAAGTTAACAGTCGAAATAACAGAATGAACTGTAATACAACTGGAGAGTTGTAGGAGAAAAGGAAGTAGCAGAGTGAAGAAAATTGGTATGTCTGTCCTCCAGCAGTCTAAACCTATAGCAGCATAACTACAGAGATAGCTCAGGATGACCTTAGCCACTCTAACTATAAGCTTTATCAAAAAGGAAAGTTTTAAGCCTGGCCTTAAAAGTAAACACAGTGTCTGCCTCACGGACTAAAGCTGGGAGCTGGTTCCACAGGAGAGGAGCCTGATAACTAAACGATCTGCCTCCCATTCTACTTTTAGAAATCCTAGGAACTACAAGTAAACCTGCAGTCTGAGAGCGAAGTGCTCTGTTGGGAACATATGGAACAATTAGATCCCCAATGTATGATGGAGCTTGATTATTAAGGGCTTTGTATGTAAGAACAAGGATCTTAAATTCTATTCTGGATTTAACAGGGAGCCAATGAAGGGAAGCTAAAACAGGAGAAATGTGATCTCTCTTTTTAATATTCATCAGAACTCTTGCTGCCGCATTTTGGATCAACTGAAGGCTTTTAATGGCTTTTTGTTGACTTCCTGATAGTAAAGAATTACAGTAGTCCAGCCTTGAGGTAACAAACGCATGGACTAGTTTATCAGCATCACTCCTGGACAGGATGTTTCTAATTTTAGCAATATTCCGGAGGTGAAAGAAAGAAATCCTAGAAACCTGTTTAATATGGGATTTAAATGTCAAGTCTTGGTCAAAAATAACGCAGAGGTTCTTTACGTTATTACTGGGGGCCAATTTAATGCCATCCAGATGAAGTGATTGACTAATCAGTTTCTGTTTTAGAACTTGTGTTCCAAAGACAGCAACTTCTGTCTTGTCAGAATTTAAAAGCAAAAAGTTTAGGGTCATCCGTGTTTTTATGTCTTCCAGACATGGCTGTAATCTACCTAACTGACTGGGTTCATCAGGATTTATGGATAAATATAGTTGTGTATCATCGGCATAGCTGTGGAAATGTATCCCATGCTGTCTAATGATTCTACCAATTGGGAGCATATATATGGTGAAAAGAATTGGTCCAAGCACCGAACCCTGTGGAACTCCACAAGTAACCCTTGAGAGTAAAGATTTATCATTTAGATGAACAAACTGGAATCTGTCAGACAAATATGATTTAAACCAGCCTAGTGCTGTTCCTTTGATCCCTGCAACATGTTCAAGCCTTTCTAAGAGAATATTATGATCGACTGTGTCAAAAGCAGCACTGAGATCTAACAAAACCAGAACAGACACAAGTCTATTATCTGAGGCCATGAGAATATCAATAGTAACCTTCACCAGTGCTGTTTCAGTGCTATGATGAGCTCTAAAACCTGACTGAAACTCTTCAAACAGCTCGTTACTGTTTAGATGCTCACAGACTTGATTTGCACAAAGTTTCTCAAGGATTTTGGATAAGAAAGGAAGGTTAGATATAGGTCTGTAATTCACCAAGTCATCTTGATCAAGGGAAGGTTTCTTGAGTAAAGGTTTAATTACAGCTATTTTAAATTATTGTGGTACGTATCCGTTTACTAAGGATAGATTCATCATATCCAAAATGGGGCCAGGAACCAAACGGAACACTTCCTTAAATAATTTGGTTGGAATTGGGTCCAACATACAAGTTGAAGGTTTAGATGAGGCTAATATTGTTGATAATTCCGAAAGCTCGACTGAATCAAAACAGCCTAAGCACAAATGAGGTTCTACAGTTCTTTCCGATGCTGCGTCATTTACTGAGGAAGAAGTAATCATGTTTGGGAGGATGCCAATGATTTTATTTTTAATAGAATTAATTTTATTTATGAAGAATCCCATAAAATTATCACTGCTAAGAGCTGGGGGAATAGCTGGCTCAACAGAGCTATGACTCTGTGTAAGTTTGGCAACTGTACTAAAAAGAAACCTAGGATTGTTTTTATTCGCCTCTATTAATGATGAAAAATATGCTGTTCTAGCTTGTCGAAGGGTCTTTTTATACAGCAGTAGACTGTTATTCCAGGTTAAATAGGAATCCTCTAGATGTGTAGAGCGCCATTTTCTCTCCAACTCCCTAGTATTCTGCTTTAAAGTACGCAACTCTGCGTTAAACCAAGGAGTCAGCCTCCTATGGCTAGCCACTTTCTTTTTTAAGGAGGCTACACTATCTATATCTACACTACTATACTAATGCCAAACGCAATGAGGAAGTAACGCTGTGAACCAGACCATCAATTTCTGAAGGGTTAGAGAATTGCTGCCATCCACTGTGTTACTCTGAGACACTGAGGAAAGTAAGAATGGAACAGATTCTTTAAAAATTGTTACAGCATTGTCTGATAAAGCTCTACTATAATGAAAGTTTCTTTCAGATTTAAGATGGTCAGTTAAAGTAAATTCAAAAGTTATCAAGAAGTGGTCAGACAGGACCGGGTTATGTGGGTGGACTTTTATTTCCTCACACTCAATGCCGTATTTCAGTACAAGGTCCAAAGTGTGTTTACCCGATTGGGTCGATCCCTGTACTTTTTGAGTAAAGCCAATTGAGTCTAAAATAGCATTAAAGGCTGCATTTAGGCTATCACTTTCAGTATCCACATGAATATTGAAGTCCCCCATATAATGACCCTATCAGTATTTAATACTAAATCAGATAAAAAAAATTAGATCTGATCCAAGAATTGAGAGTAAGGGCCTGGTGGACGATACAAAACCACAAACAAAAATGGTCTTAATGTTTTGCAACTTGGATGAGGAAAATTAAGGGTTAGATGTTCAAAAGAACTGTAGCTATCAATTGGTCTTGGACTAATTAGTAAATCAGAGCGAAAAATGGTTGCAACTCCTCCTCCTCGCCCAGTATTTCTAGGAATGTGAAAATTTAAATGACTGGAAGGAGTTGACTCATTTATACTGACATAATCCTCCTGCTGCAACCAGGTTTCTGTGAGACAAAGGAAATCAATGTGATTATCACAAATCAAGTCATTTACTAACAAAGTATTTGAGGAGAGAGATCTTGTTAAATAAACCACATTTAATAGATTTATTTTTCTGTTCAGTCAAAGTCGTATTTATCTTTATGAGATTTCCATAATTTGCTTTTGTTGGCTTAACTTTTAATCCATTTATTTTTTGCCGTGGGTAAGACACTGTTTCTATAGGGTAATGGGGGGGTAACAGTACAGAACAGTACAGTCGCTGAGCGGGGAAAATCTGTTAGAAACGTGGACCGGTTGGTGGTGGCCCGGGGGCTGGGTCCTAGAACTATGCTTCCTACGTACCGTCACCCAGCCGGCCTGAGGTCCCAGCTGCGTAGGCTCTACTGGAGGACGGCTAGGGGGTTCTATCCTTGTTGGCTCCGCGCTGGCTAATGGGCTTCGGCTATCTGCTGGTTTTTCCAACAGCGCGGAGCCGTGCTTCTAATTCTGATACCCTCGCCTCCAAAGCTACAAAAATATCACATTTATTACAGTTACCATTATCACTAAAGGAGGCAGGGAAGTAACTAAACATCTGACAGAGACAGCAAGAGAGAAGAGTAGCCATAGCCGCAATGAAGCTAAGCTGACTGAGCTAGCGAGACCTTACCACCCCAAGAAAAACTGTGTGAAACACAAGGAGTTCCCAAAACGTAAAGTACACCACCACAAAACGTGTGTTTCAGTGTGCTTGTGTGTTAAAATAACTTAGAAAGGCCTCAGCACAGAGAAAATAAGATCAATTCAAGAGAGTCTGAACACCAAACAGCTTACACCAACAGCAAACGTGCAACTGCGACAACAGGAAATGACGCAATGCAGCTTACCCCGTCACAGCAGCAACCGCAAATTAACCTCATCATGCGAAAGGATTTGACCTCCAAACACTTTACTAACAGCTTCCATCAAGTCTTTTGGCCGCGTCTCTCTCTTTCTCTCCCAGCTAGAAAGGATCACCAGCCGTGGCTCACACAGGTGGCCGTTGGATGCTTTGGCTGCTCTTCCATCCAAACCCTAAGTAAATGCATCGAGCAACTCAATGCATTGATGTGCCATAACTTTCTCCAGCTGAACAGAAACAAAACAGAAGTAATTACTTTTGGACCTAAACAGGAACGATCAAGAGTCAGCACACAGCTTCAGTTAATACAGCTAGAAACTACTGATCAGGCCGGAAACCTTGGTGTAGTAATGGACTCAGACCTGAACCTCCAGGGTCACATAAAGGCAATAACAAGGTCAGCCTTCTATCACCTGAAGAACATTTCTAGGATTAAAGGACTGATGTCGCAACAGGACCTAGAAAAACTCATCCATGCATTTATCTTTGTCTTCACAGGTCTGCCTAAAAAGTCAATCAGACAGCTGCAGCTGATCCAGAAAGCTGCTGCTGCTCATGTCCTCACTAGAACCAGGAAAGTAGAGCACATCACCCCATTTCTAAAGTCCTTAGACTTCAAAATACTTTTACTAGTTTATAAATCATTGAATGGCTTAGCACCAAAGTATGTTGAAGATCTACTGTTAGTATACCAATTATTACCTTGTTGTTCATAGTGTGCTATACAAATAAAATTGCCTTGGAACTCACAATTGTAAGCAATCTAAAAAAAACACCTTGCTGAATTTTAAACAAGTGGATCAAACCTGTGCGCTAGAGGCAATTGGGTCTTTGGTTGGAGTGTCTCGGCTGGTCAGAGGCGCATCGTGGCGTTTGTCTCTCTGGTCATGTCCTGCACCACTCTCTACCGTACTCCATCAACTCTCAGAAGGACACACAATTCCCGCGTTTTTCCCACGTCTACAATAGATAACCTTTAGAGAGTGTTTTTTTTTTCAAACCAGTTTACATTTTCACAGAGAGAGTGTGCTCCAAAATAAACAATACCAATATACTTCTTCTGTCTTACCTTTGGGACCAAAACTCAACATCCTGTTGAGTTTTGACCCTTTGCATGAGGCTTGAAGAGAATTAATTTTGATTTTGTATTCACAAGCATTTAAGTCTCACTAACTGTCTCAAATGTTTCATCTTGACAGCCTCAAAGTCATTGCGTTGTCATTCTTAACAGCTCAGTCTCTGGAATTAAAAGATGGTGAAGTTTAATCTAACGTCACCTGAAGAGTTTTCCATCTGTTGATTCCATCAGTCTTTCCTAAATAGCATAGATTAATCTTAAGACAGGAGAAGAAAAATTAATACGTGGAACAGATTGCATTGAAAATTTGTCTTCTGTTACCTAAAAAAAGAAACAAACATATTCTAGGTTTTATAAGTGACACTCAATCCTTGCACATGGGAAATTTTGAAAAAAGGTATTACATTTGTTGAGTTCCTGTTGAACTAGAAAAGCACTCGGAGAGCGCAGACCTCCGCCAAGGCATCTCAGTCCCCCCCATGTTGTGATCTAATTGTAACTTTTTTTTTGATTCCTTGACCATGAAAAGATACCTTTAGCAGCTGGATTCACACTGATATTATTAGTTCAGTCGTTATAGACTAGAATCACTTTTACGGTAATGGCGGTTTTTGAATCACCCTCAAATTCTAATAACTTGTTCCTGGTTCCATTGCGGACATATCCTAAAGATTTGATCAAAATTCACCTGTAACTATAACAAACCCTGGCAATAGGTAAATAACCTGCTGTCACACATTCAAACACTGACTAAATTGTTGGCACCTCTGGTGAAAATGTATAAATACCGTTAAATAAATTCTTCTTTTCTAGTAGTAGTATGGTTTTAAATTTTACTATGTGCTATGCACTCTTAACAAGGTTCCAAGGGCCATTGGAAGAAAAACAGGCCCACAGTATGACACATCCTCCTCTGTACTTACAGTGTGCAATCAGATATACCTCAGATGATTTTTTATATATATATATATATATATATTTTGTCGGCTTCTATCATAATGTGCTCTGCAACTCACTTCCTGCTCAGAGAGGTGGGGGCGCCGAACTCCAAAACCCCAGCGGGAACTGTTTCAAAATAAGACCCAGAGCTGAGAGACAGAGAGTAAAAAACAACACACACAAACATATATTCTTTTAAGACGCACCTGCAGATGGGAGCCAGACAAGATCTGACTGACTCGTTCTCTTACAAGGCTGTATCATTTTTATTTCAAAAAGAACAAAGAACGTATCACATGACTCCTCTCTCCTCCTTCTACATCTTGACAGGTCATTTATTTTCTCCAGGTCTCCTAACCGTACCATGAGTACCATTTACTGGGTTGTAACATGAACTAGAGTTATAGCTGATCCTCCCTGCTTTCAGTTCATATCTTTACTCAAGAGTTTGTTTACTTAAAACCTTCAACCCTATAAAATACTGGTAACAGTCATGTTTTACTACCCTGAATAATATAAACAGGCCTATTACTTCTAAAGCTTAAAAAAGATATAATTAAAACATATGTACTGCATAATAAAAAATAGCCTCAAAAAAGTAGAATACAACAATATATATATATATATATATATATATATATATATATATATATATATATATATATATATATATATATATATATATATATATATATTTCATGATATATATATATATATTTCATGATGATTTCATGATGATTCCTCTACTTTTTGTTTCATTATTTTATTTCGTTTTTTTTAAGACGTAATAACATTCAGCTTGACTTATAGATGAATATCTGCAGCACACATGAGCACATTAGATTGACACGTGCACATCGTCACGCCTCCGGAAACAAACATAAGACTATTAAAGTGCGACATCATGTGGCGAGATACTGTATTGCATGCTCCAAATACATTTTGAATTGAGTAAGACAGACTGGCATGGCTCTTTAGCCCCTCCACAGTGACTTGTAATAAATAACACAGTGAGACGGTTATACAGAGACTCAAAGGGCGGTTTAGTCTATCTGTGTTTTAATTACTTTTCTGCAACTGAATACTGAATGAAGCTAATTGTACAATGATTTTTTTTTAACTTATTTTTTAACCGAAAACCATGCACTAACATTTTTAGGAAGGCAACCCTAAATTCAGTCAATGTCACTTTAAAAAACAAAAGATCCCGTTTATTTGCATAAAAACATAGTGTATCAGTCCGATCCTAAAGCCAGATTTATATTAAATTATTTACATTAGAAATCCACCAGTTATAAATTCAGTCAAGTTTAGTTTACTTTTCCAGTTGATAAAAAAGGTATGACTTTACAGCATTCTCTCCTCCTGAATGAATATGTTACAAGAATGGAGAGTTGATTGCATCAAGTTGTTAAATTAGCAGTAATTCCTCATACTGAGCATGCATGTGGTGACAGTAAGAAGAACATCTTACTTTTAACAGAAAGAAACCTCCAAAAGAAGGTGCCATGACCATTTGGGTTTTTTATCTTCTGCAACTTTTTTAATACTAAAAAACCCTCAGTTTTCATTGTTTTGAAATGTAAATATATTCACTTTTTTTTTTTTTTTTTGCAATAAAACAAAAACGTACACAGTGTATATTTAAAACCTTTGTAAGATATCTTTTTTTTTTTAAAGTTTCATTAAGATGTTGCAGCTGTAGTATGGGGTCAAACGTATTATTTTGTAAGACCGAAAAGATTAGAAGCATAAACAGGCAGGACATTAAGGTGATTGCGGCTGTTGCTTGTAAGCATAACGTTTATCGGGTAAGAATTGGTTTTATTTTACAGGAGTTTTTACTTTTTGTGTGTTGTCTGTTGGTAGAAAACATCTGCTGTTACATTTAGATTGCATTAAATTCTTGCTCTTTCCAGACCATCTTCCTACATGTTTATGCACCAAAAGCATCAGCTCTGATTCTTTTCTTTTTTTTTCTCTGTCTGAGCGAAATGAAAGAGAGAGAGTTTCACTGCAACAGTAGTTTGATTGTATAACAGTACTTTAACTTCCCTTTTGTCTACCACAGGTCTGTGAAGTGACACTTTAGGGGCAAGCAACATGTTATGGGCAAGGTAGAAGAACTTAAAGTATAGTATTTAAGTGGTAGCAACGCAGACGGTGTCCTCGTAACAATGTAGCAACAGCTTTATTACTGTAGTGTAGCGGTGGTCAAAGTAGGTCATTTGCCAGTGGGCTCACACACATTGTGTTTTTAAAGGTACTGGTTTATTAGGTCCTCAAGATGCTGCTCTCAGACAGCTTTTCTCCTTACCTCCTCCTCCTGGTTGAACTGGATAAATCACAATAAAACAAACTGTTTATCATCTCAGATTTGAGACGCAGGAATTGGTATCACTTCACTTGTCTTAGATGGATGTTGTGCTACACACTGATCCCCAAGTTTGGCATTATAGACTTTTCAGCTGACTTGTGTCTACTTTTACTCTTCATGTTTTGCCTCACATATTTTTCAATTTCAGGAAGAAATATTACTAGCCACAAGCTTCAACGCAATTGATAAAGGAAAATTATTAAGAAAACCCCTGATATAAGAGTATTTTAAAGTTGGGGGTCACATTTTGTGCAAATTGTTTGTAAGGAGAGACTCCCCCCCCCCGGGTTTCTTGTAAATGCAACATTGGTATTATTTTTTACCCAATACAGGGACGACTTATTTACGAGTAACAAGTTATTACAATTATTTTCAATGGGGTGTGAGCTTCTTTATCTGTTAATCAGAGGGGAAACACTATCTGACAGCCCTCCTCTTGACATTATAATTATGCAAAAAAAAAAAGTTTTACAAAAACATACAGAAATGTAAATTTAGAACTGTTATACAGGTCCTTCTCAAAAAATTAGCATATTGTGATCAAGTTCATTCTTTTCCATAATGTAATGATAAAAATTAAACTTTCATATATTTTAGATTCATTGCACACCAACTGAAATATTTCAGGTCTTTTATTGTTTTAAAACTGATGATTTTGGCATACAGCTCATGAAAACCCCAAATTCCTATCTCAAAAAATTAGCATATCATGAAAAGGTTCTCTAAACGAGCTATTAACCTAATCATCTGAATCAACTAATTAACTCTAAACACCTGCAAAAGATTCCTGAGGCTTTCAAAAACTCCCACCTGGTTCATTACTCAAAACCGCAATCATGGGCAAGACTGCCGACCTGACTGCTGCCCAGAAAGCCATCATTGACACCCTCAAGCAAGAGGGTAAGACACAGAAATAAATTTCTGAACGAATAGGCTGTTTCCAGAATGCTGTATCAAGGCACCTCAGTGGGAAGTCTATGGGAAGGAAAAAGTGTGGCAGAAAACGCTGCACAACGAGAAGAGGTGACCGGACCCTGAGGAAGATTGTGGAGAAGGACCGATTCCAGACCTTGGGGGATCTGCGGAAGCAGTGGACTGAGTCTGGAGTAGAAACATCCAGAGCCACCATGCACAGGCGTGTGCAGGAAATGGGCTACAGGTGCCGCATTCCCCAGGTCAAGCCACTTTTGAACCAGAAACAGCGGCAGAAGCGCCTGACCCGGGCTACAGAGAAGCAGCACTGGACTGTTGCTCAGTGGTCCAAAGTACTTTTTTCGGATGAAAGCAAATTTTGCATTTCATTCGGAAATCAAGGTGCCAGAGTCTGGAGGAAGACTGGGGAGAAGGAAATGCCAAAATGCCTGAAGTCCAGTGTCAAGTACACACAGTCAGTGATGGTCTGGGATGCCATGTCAGCTGCTGGTGTTGGTCCACTGTGTTTTATCAAGGGCAGGTTCAATGCAGCTAGCTATCAGGAGATTTTGGAGCCCTTCATGCTTCCATCTGCTGAAAAGCTTTATGGAGATGAAGATTTCATTTTTCAGCACGACCTGGCACCTGCTCACAGTGCCAAAACCACTGGTAAATGGTTTACTGACCATGGTATTACTGTGCTCAATTGGCCTGCCAACTCTCCTGACCTGAACCCCATAGAGAATCTTTGGGATATTGTGAAGAGGAAGTTGAGAGACGCAAGACTCAACACTCTGGATGAGCTTAAGGCCGCTATCGAAGCATCCTGGGCTTCCATTACACCTCAGCAGTGCCACAGGCTGATTGCCTCCATGCCACGCCGCATTGAAGCAGTCGATCCATCCATCCATCCATTTTCTTCCTCTTATCCGGGGTCGGGTCGCGGGGGCAGCAGCCTAAGCAAAGAGACCCAGACTTCCCTCTCCCCAGCCACTTGTTCCAGCTCCTCGGGAGGATCCCCAAGGCGCTCCCAGGCCAGCCGAGAAACCTAGTCCCTC
Source organism: Valencia hispanica (assembly GCA_963556495.2). Lineage (NCBI taxonomy): Eukaryota > Metazoa > Chordata > Actinopteri > Cyprinodontiformes > Valenciidae > Valencia > Valencia hispanica. The sequence continues at coordinate 32,927,331 of OY747720.1, forward strand.
CAGCGTGTCCTGGGCCTTCCCCTGGGCCTCCTCCCGGTGAGACGTGCCTGAAACACCTCACCAGGGAGGCGTCCAGGAGGCATCCTGACCAGATGCCCGAGCCACCTCAACTGACTCCTCTCGATGTGGAGAAGCAGCGGCTCTAGTCTGAGCCCCCTCCGGATGACTGAGCTTCTCATCCTATCTCTAAGGGAGAGCCCAAACACTCTGCGGAGGAAACTCATTTCAGCCGCTTGTATCCGTGATCTCGTTCTTTCGGTCACCACCCAGAGTTCGTGACCATAGATGAGGGTAGGAACGTAGATCGACCGGTAAATCGAGAGCTTCGCCTTTCGGCTCAGCTCTCTCTTCACCACGACAGACCGGTAAAGCGCCCGCATAACTGCAGATGCCCCACCAATCCGTCTATCGATCTCCCGCTCCATTTTTCCCTCATTCGTGAACAAGACCCCCAGATACTTAAACTCCTCCACTTGGGGAAGGACCCCATCCCCGACCCGGAGGAGGCACCCCACCCTTTTCCGGCTCAAGACCATGGCCTCGGATTTGGAGGTGCTGATTCTCATCCCAGCCGTTTCACACTCGGCTGCGAACCGCTCCAGCGAAAGCTGTAGATCACGCTCCGATGAAGCCAACAGGACCACGTCATCTGCAAAAAGCAGAGACCCGATCCTGAGGCCACCAAAACGGATCCCCTCAACGCCTTGGCTGCGCCTAGAGATCCTGTCCATAACAGTTAGGAACAGGATCGGTGACAAAGGGCAACCTTGGTGGAGTCCAACTCTCACTCTAAACAAGCCCGACTTACTGCCGGCAATGCGAACCAAACTCTGGCACCGGTCGTACAGGGACCTAACAGCCCGTATCCCCTCAACGCCTTGGCTGCGCCTAGAGATCCTGTCCTAGGACATTGAAGCAGTCATTTCTGCAAAATGATTCCTGATCAAGTATTGAGTGCATAACTGAACATAATTATTTGAAGGTTGACTTTTTTTATATTAAAAACACTTTTCTTTTATTGGTCGGATGAAATATGCTAATTTTTTGAGATAGGAATTTTGGGTTTTCATGAGCTGTATGCCAAAATAATCCGTTTTAAAACAATAAAAGACCTGAAATATTTCAGTTGGTGTGCAATGAATCTAAAATATATGAAAGTTTAATTTTTATCATTACATTATGGAAAAGAATGAACTTTATCACAATATGCAAATTTTTTGAGAAGGACCTGTATAATAAAACAGAGATACATTTTTTTCGTGGGAAGGTTTGTGGGCGGGTAGGTTTGTGGGTGGTTCCACCTTGCGGTTGGGTGGAGCCGAAACAGATCTCAATGGGAGAACTCAGCGCCATAGAAAGAGAGTTAGGACAGACTTTTAACAACTAGCTGACACTTGGTCACATGGTTTTTTGAGCCAGATTCGTACCAGTTCTAGGAACGCAGTTCTGAGAACTACCCACCTCCAGTTTAGTTGTAGGAACCATCCTTCCCCATGGGGACTTTTCCACTTTGCGTTGCAACATGAGTGGGGACCTTAATAGGGACCATTTGTGACGCATCCGTCTGCGACAGTGATGCGTTACTTTAGCACCACACCCAGCAGCAAAAAAACCCATAAAATAACGAGAAAAGTGAACAAATTCCGGTCCACACTCCAAGCCAGTTGGTGGGTGTCATGCACCAAATTGTTTTTTGCCAATCACCATAAAACTACAAAGAAGAAGTCACATTTTTCTGTTGTTGTCATAAACATTGCTGTGGGACTTTTACAAAATGGCGGGGCCAGGAGAAGCATATCAGGCAAGGGGTATAGCTTGTCAGATCCATAGACATAAAAAAGAGTACTATAAAGAATAAACAGTACAATAAACAGTACTCTATATGTCTATGGTCAGATCTACCAATCACCAAACACCTAGGTATTTCAGTTCCTATGGGAGTCAAAAAGACCCTGCCTCGGAGTAGGAGCTAAATTTTTTTTTTTTTTTTTTTTTAAACAAACTTTATTGAAAAAGTATAAACATACAAATCTGGCACTTTTCATCGTATATACATTTACAGTATATGAACATGTACATCAGTGCTCAAATTCACTATCCAGAACATCAAAAATTAAAATTTAAAAGAAATACTAACATATAAAAAAGAAAATAGAATAAAAATCTCAAAATAAATAGTTTGGGAACAAATACATACAAAATAGAATAAACAATCTTACAGGGGATATTCAGATCATATTTTAGCTGTCCATTACATTGGGAAAATACTTAAATTTATCATATATTTTTTGTGCCTTTATATCAGTTAAGAGTTTCAGGGATTTCATGTACAATTTGAATTCATTTAGGAAGACAATGAGTAGGAGCTAAAATGATTATAGGAACTGAGGGCCGTAGTCCCTAGTTCCTATATGTCCGAACGTGCCAAAAAACGGCCTGGTTCCCAAAAAGGTTATAGGAACTCCAAAATGTTCCTACAACATTTGGCAAATGGACCTCCAAGTGAAATTCTGGTTAGGGTCTCATACAAGCCTTTGGCCAAGCCTGCTCAAATCCTACACTTTTTCAACTTTTTTTTAGCCTTATGTTTACATTCTTATTATTGTTGTTATTGTTATTTAATGCAGGCAAAATGCATGCTACCTAACCTACAGCGGGACCACCCCTTCTGAGGCTGCGTCCTGTTAGTCCCACCCACTTACTTGGACAGGAAGCTAACCGGACCGAAACTCGTCTGAGCAACATGAAATCAGGACAGACTGGAAGAAAGCAGTGAAGCAGCCAGGCTGCCGGTCGAGCTGTGTCAGCAGATAGACAGCGAACGGTCGTCTGGCTTGAACTCCGCCTTTACCGGCCGTTTGAACGAACTGTGACATTTTCTTAACTTTGGCTCGCGTAGTTGGTTTGCTTGCTTGCTTGCTAACGCTTCAAGCCTCGACGTCTCTCAGCTGGTTCTGTTGTGTAAGACCGAGAGCCGGTGAAGTCGTTGTTCAAGATTTCACCATGGGGTCCAGAGCGTCCACGTTACTCAGAGAAGAAGAGATTGAAGAAATCAAGAAGGAGACGGGCTGTAAGTTACAGATTTATTGTGCTGTGTTTTTTTCTTCCGGATTATCTAGGCACCGTCAGTGTAGTATAGTGGAAGTTGGTATTTATTTAGGTGATGTTCTGGTGTCCTATTTGCTTTCCTCCGGCCAGTCTCCCACAGCCAGATCACCCGCCTGTACAGCCGCTTCACCAGCCTGGATAAAGGGGAAAACGGCACCCTCAGGTAAGCAGCCACACCAGCCACCAACCACAGCAGTTCTGGTGATTTTAGATGGTTACCTTATCTAACAGCATATTTTGTAGGGGGGCAGAGATATCAGCTCGGTAAATTGGCCTCATAAATCAAAGTCTGTTTCTCATAGCTGTTTATTTGGTATTTACTTTACTGGACGAGACTGATTTCCAGCTTTTATTTGAGATCTGACCTGTCCATTTTTTTTTCTATGTTGACAAAATCTTCTCTTGCCTATGACACACGGGAAGAAATAATGTACTGAAGGGTGTTTGTTAGAGGTTAAAGTTTAGAAATGAGTTGTGTAAAAAAAGAAGAAACAAATTACAATATAATCCCCAAATGTCCAACACTACTGGCTTTAAGAAAGAAATATGTGGGAGTTTCTTGTTTTGTGTATTTAATTAACAGGAAATATAACATTGATATATGATACGGCCTATTGCGTCTCCAGTTTTTATAATGTGTTTATCAATTTGCTGCTGATAAACTGGGAATGTCTCCACTTGTGAAACTAAATAAAATAGAGGATTATTTTGTTTAAAAAAAAATTGGGCTGAAGACAGAACATTTTTCCACATTTTGTTGGGATTTTTCCACCAAAGTCCCCCTCGACTCTTATGTGCTCATTTTGGAGAACTCAGTCGGAACCTCGGGGAGGCGTTTGTGTTTAACTGGCTCTGGTTTAGGTGATAGGTGATGGAGCACTAGATAATTATTGAGCAAGGAAGGACTTTGATGCGAACCTGGGTTTAACACGGCCCTCTGGTCTGTCAGGACAGTCATTTGCGGGTCAGACCTTCAAGGCCGGTGAAATGTGTCTGTAACTTCATGGAAGAATGTCTCTTGAAAGACTTTCTGTTTATAGAAAACACGTGTTGGGTGCTGCCTGTCCCTGCTCCTGTGCTTTCAGTCCCTGCTGGGGCCACAGTTCTTTTCATTTTCCTTATCGTCCATTAGTTGCCATAACATTAACCTCCAGAGGTTGACTTCCTGCCCCCCTATTCACAGACGGGGTGATTTATGCTTCAAAATCCCATGCTGTATTTTAAGACCGGTTAAAGAATATTCTGTGCAAGGTTGTTTATTCCGCTAAATCAGACTGAGGCTCGTAGCTGATCGCTGTGGAGTTGTATTAGAAGGTAATCGTATTTTCTGATCTCAACAGTCGAGAAGATTTCCAGAGGATCCCTGAGTTGGCCATCAATCCTCTTGGAGACAGAATCATCAATGCGTTTTTCCCTGAAGGGTGAGTTTCTCTTGTTCCTCACTGCTTTTCCACCTGTCTGCAAACTCTCTGGAGACTGCTTCCATAAGGAATATACCGAGATGCCATTTGGAAATGTCTTGCGTTTGATTCAGGTGTTTCCCCAGATTCGGAGAAGCATGGAAAAAGATCAAGGAATATGGAAATGTTTTTGCCAGAGTTTTTTTTCTGCCATTTTTCTAAATATTGAATCCATCCATTAGGTTGTCCATCTGCTTATCCGTCCATTTTTCCATCTATCTGCCTGTCCGTTTGTTTGTTTGTCCGTCCATCCATTAATTCATTTGTTTATTCCATTTGTCCATCTATTTGTCTATCCATCCATTCATTTATTTGTCCATCTGTTTATCTCACCATCCATCTTTTTTTCCATCTTGGTCCATCCATCCTTTCGCTTGGTTTTTCCGTTTATCTATCTATCCATCCATTGAATTCTCCCTCCATTTATCTCTGTCCAGTCATCTGTTTTTCCATCCATTCATCCTTCTATCCTGTCATTCATGCATTTGTTGATCCATGTATTCATTTATCTGTCCATTCCTTTATCTGTTGTTCATCTGTTCATCTATCCATTTGTCCATCATCTAAATCCATCCAATTGCCCATAAGTCCTTTCATCTGTTTGTTTTTCCATCCATCCATCCATTTTACCTCAGTTTTTTGTTTGTTTTTAATACATTCCATATTTAAAACCTGACCACAGTAAACATAGCTCCTATAAAAAAAGTATAGATAAGTGTTTTTTAAAAACTTTTAAATTGACTTTAAAAGGACAGAGCGACAAAACACTCTGTAAAATTATAGGACTTTGCAATAAAAATGTGTAGGAACCCGAACATCCCTAAAATATGTCTCATTTTTATATATATCGGAGTGGAATCCTGTAAACCAGATGTTTTTCTGTGTGTATCATTAAACTCCCTAAATGTCAGACGTGTAGGCGTTTGGATCCCAGACGTGGCTTTTAATGGTTTCATATGGCTTCTATTTCTTCGAGGGGTTTGGCGTGTTTGCTTTCATGCAAACTGGAGTAAAAGAACGTCCTGCAGAGACTATGTGGAGGTGTTGGATGACCTCTGACACTGAGGTGTCCTTCTGTCTCCCATGCTGCCATGTCTTTGTGTCTTTTAGAGAGGATCAGGTCAACTTCAAGGGCTTTATGCGCACCTTGGCCCACTTCAGACCCATCGAGGATAACGAGAAGAACAAGAACCTCCCCGCCACCGAGCCGCTCAACAGCAGGACAAACAAGCTGCTCTGTGAGTGTACATCTTAGGTCACCCAGTCACGTTAGGGGGGAGCTGCTGGGCAGTTATGGTGGAGGTTGTTTTTTTTCTAATGAGGATTTGGTCGGCGTGTCATGACTTGCGCAACTTTTGATTTGTTCCAGTTGCTTTCCGTCTGTATGACCTGGACAGGGATGACAAGATCTCTCGGGATGAGCTGCTGCAGGTCAGTGTGCTGCGTTGTTTTCACTTCCTCATTTTTTTCCCTCTTTTTTTTTTGTTAGGCAAATCAGTCCAATCGGATGAGTTTATTGTTTCCAGACCCGTCTTTCTGTTTTGCAGTAGGGACCAACAAACCAATATGAAGCTTCCTGGTGTTACTTGCTTTCCTACAAGCCAGAGTAGTTGGTGAAGTATCTGCTCCTCCAAGGTGTTTCGCACAGCTTGATTTCCAAGTCAATGAAAAGACTTTGGCCTTGTGCTGATAACGATGTGATATCTCACCTTAACTGCAGGCAGATTTATCCCAGGCTCTTCATTATCTTGTCTTTGGGCTTCCTCTGTGTTATTTGTTGTCACTCTGTAAAGCCACGCTGATTTGGGTGACATTGTGCGACCTGTAATTGGCGTAAGCTGCTGGTTAAGTGACTCAGACGCGGGCCGTGTTTTGCGCAAAACAGCCCTGCCACCCGGCCTGTCTGAATCACACTAAATGTGCGACTCCAAAACTGTTTTTGTGCTTTTCCTCTAAAAATTGGCCGTAATTCCTACAATCACCTGGCAAAGAGCTAAAATAGTTAAGCTTGTTTTTGACCACATTTCACCATATTGTCTGCGTCAACGCAGGAGCTTTAAAAAAATAAAAAGGTAAATGACCACGATGCCGTATCTTGTTTCAGGTCCTTCGGATGATGGTTGGTGTCAACATTTCCGATGACCAGCTTGGCAGCATTGCTGATAGGACCATCCAGGAGGCAGACACCAATGGAGACAGCTGTATTTCCTTTCAAGAATTTATAAAGGCAAGTGTTTGTGGACAGTCAAGCAGTTTCCTCTGAATATAGAACAGCAAGAAGATTCACTCACAGCATTTCAATCTGCCCAAGCGGTGAACTTTGACTAGACCACTGCAAGCATTTCTGTTTTTGCGCCTAAATATGACGTTGTATTACATGATTGGCTGGACGCTGACATTACAGTACATGATTGGCTGGACGCTGACATTACAGTACATGTTTAGCTGAACGTTGGTAGTTGACGTAATGCGCAGTTTGTTTTGTAAGAAAAACATTATTGAACAAATAGCAAGTATACAACATAAGAACAAATGAAGTATACAGAATAATTCAACAGATACAAAGCACATGCAAAAAATGAACATATATGAATTGTTTTGAGTTTTTGTTGATAGTCTGATATTGATTTTATGTATGGTTACACATTTATCATCTTTTCCTTTGGTATTCTAAATAAAAAACAGAATAAAGCGTTTTTCCATCATTAGGGAAAATCAGTGTCTGCAAGAGAACACCAATGATAATCAACGTACACATGTGGACAAAATTGTTGGTACCCTTCGGTTAATGAAAGAAAAACTCACAATGGTCACAGAAATAACTTGCAAAATCTATAGGTTTTATTTTCAGAGCAGTATTCAGGTTTGTGGGATGGATCGAATGTTTTACTAAAAGGACTAATGAGTTTTAAAACGCTTTTGATCATTTTTATCGTTATCTCTGTAAGCACTTGTGCACGCACACACACACACACACATACATACACAAAATGGGATGGAACTTTAAGTCGCCCATTCCTTCACAGCACACAGGTCAGAGATAAAGTTGGGGAACAGTTTTAAAGCGGGGTGAGGTTCTATACGATACCAATATCTCAACTTATAGATGGTTCTAATTCCCATCATTAGAAAATGGGTAAAAATAGTTTTCCCACACCTGCAAACCCACCAAAATATGGCTGACAAGAAGAGGTTCATGGTAACTCTGGAGGAACTGCAGATACCTACAGCTCAGGTTGACCCAAGTAGTAGCTGTGAACAGAAGAAGGCAACCATGTGGAGGAAGGTGCTCTGCTCAAGCTCTTAAATCTTTTGGTCTTCATGCAACACACTTTGACTCTGGGGGGGGGGGGGGGGGGGACGACTAACCCTGAACGTACCCTGCCTACTATTGAACATGGTGGTGACTGCATTATGCTGCGGGGATGCAATTCTTCACCAGCCACAGGAACAGGATTGTGTATCGGCAGGGTGATGGACGGAGGTTCATGCAGACGTAATCTGGAAAGAAAGCCTGTTAGAAACTGCAGAAGAGTCTGGAAAGCTAGTAGCAGAGATGCCTCAAAAGAGCTGCAGGTGTGGTTCTCTGAGGGGCTGAATACCGAGCTGTGCAGGCATCGTCTTTCGAAGTGGTCCCATGCGGGGTTCAAACCTTTGGTTTTTGCAGAGATGTCAATTTTTATCTACTTAAACATTGGGAGCATGAGTTTGAATTGGAATGCTGCTTGCAGACAATGACAATTTGACGCTTTCAATATATTTTCTTGTGTACAAACGCGCTGTTTTGTCTATTTTTCCTCAGGTCTTGGAAAAGGTGGACGTGGAACAGAAAATGAGCATCCGGTTCCTCCACTAAGTTTCCTTTCTTGTCCCCCCCCCCCCCCCCCCCACACACACACACACCATGGGTACACCTTGGACTTGTCAGTTAGTGTTGGGTCACAACTTCATCCAGCTTTTCAGCAGCCCGCCTTGGGCCACATTAAAACAAAGGGGGGGAAAGAGTTGTGCCTTGGGTTGTTTCATGCAATGTCACACTGTACACCTTCCTAGTAATGCACCATTATTTATTAGAGACGTTTTCTAGGGTCATAGTGAGTAACACTGCTGATCCATGCCGTACTACAAAGCTCTTTCGCTATTGCTATGAGCGAGTTGAATCAGACTACTCGTACTAATCCAGTCTTTGTAGAAATGATATGCTCAAGTATAAAGTGTTAGATGTATGATTCCATTTCATGAGCGCCAGTGTTTTTAATGCCAACAAGATTATACGACTCCCTTCCATCCCGCCCGTGGTTGAGCAAGTCAGAGCGGCCGGCTGTAATTTAATATTCAGTCCCCCGAGGCAAAGCAGGAGCAGCTCCACGGGTTGTTGATTCACTCATTAAAGTTCCATGACTAAACGGTAATCAGGAATCTGTAGCCTTGACTGGGTTGCTTTTTTCATATGGTTTAAAGTAGTAGTTGTAAATCAACACAGAATTAAAGCCACTACTAATATAAAAATATCTTATTTATGTAGCGTTCAGCATGTGAATCTTCCCAGGCATCTCTGTGGAACGCTACTGAATTCTCGATCTGTACGATTCACCCGGATCTCTGACCTTTTTAAAGCTTCGCCTCTATATTAGGACTCGATTAAAGCCTTAAATGAAAATGTTAGGATCACCTAGTTTGTTCATTCTGCCGATAAACGGATAGCATCCCGTTCTTCTGTTACTTTCATGTTTTCATTGTGACTAAGAGAAAAGCAAACGGCAAACATTTGTCCTGTAATTTATTTCTGTATTTAGCTCTAGATGCCAAAAGAGAATCCATTGCTTTTAAGAGTGAATGATCTGCATCGGCTGACGCACATGAACCAGAATTTAGGTGTCTGAGCCATTTCAGCTTCAGTGTGAGTTTGACAGCTCAGCTGATTTATCAATCATTATGGGGATCAGTTAAATATGAGTCACATATCATGTGATGTCTCTCTGTAGGTTTGTGATTCTGGAATTTGATTTGAATAAAAGAAGTGCCACAACTTCTGTGTGTTATTGTGTTAAAGGCTTGCTGATGAGCACGTCATCTGAGTCGGGGGGGGGGGGAATGATCGCTGCTTTATTTGCTGAGGTTGTTGCATTTTAATGTAGGGAACCAATAGATGGTTGTGATTATTAATACTAATAAGTACTTTTCTGTAAAATCGATTTTAAATCACTTTTGGGACAGATCTTTCACTTCTAGAACATGTCTTGGTCAGGTTTTCTGTTTGTTTTGTTTCGTATTTTGTTGGACGGGATTTTCTCTCATACACCTCTGACGTCAAAAAAAAAAAAATCAGCATTGGCTTTGTTGGACACAAAGAAAGAATAATTCCACTCAATTTACAGACTGTTTAAATGTATGAAATTCGTTGGGAAATAAGGGATTTTTTTTTTTTAACAAAACACATTAAAATAGCACAAATATGCAAGGCATCAATCTGGGCACGTTCTGTAGCGCTGACCTGTTGGTAAAAGCTTCAGCAGTTTAATGTCCAGGATGTGTGGGTTATGCAGAGACGCTAGCTGTCTGTTTCCTCACCACAAGTCCTGGATGGAGGAAAGTTCAGACCAGATGATCCTCTCTGGAGATCTGATTGTTCGTTGCAGTCTGGTCCTGTCATGTTTTGTGACGAAGCCAAAGCAAGACAGTGATGGATGTGCACAGGATAGACTAAGGCAACATGGATGTTTCGTTGGATTGAAACAGATTTCGTTTGAAGTAACGAGATGTGAAGTAGAAAAGTCTTATAAAAATAGAAATCAAAATCACAAAAATTAGCAAAATTTTGAGGCTTTATTTTTAGATGTTTCCACAAAATATTCACCAAATATTAGAATTGGGTCTTTCAAGTTCATTAACTTGTAACGGTATCGTTGTTCTGCCAAAAGGTAATGTTGGTTGCTACATAGAAAATGTGTCAGCTGTATTTTGTTTTGAAACAACAAAAGATACGTTAGCCTGTATAATGTTGGACAGCTCCTCACCAGAAGCATGAAGTAAAAGCTTTAAAAAAAATAATTTTACAAATGACCTCACTATTATGCTTTTACCATGTTTGTCTCAGTCGAAGGTGGTCTTTTTTTCATCCTAAATAAATAGAATAAAAATTTAATGAATCTTAAATTGTGTTTAAAGAACCTCTTCAGCGTAGAACAAGGCCGCCCAGCTCCAGACCTCAATGACTGCTGTCCTGAAACATTTGGATGCCTCCGTGCTCCAACACGCATGAATCAAATGCATGCATTTAAATTTAGAATTAGACGTTCAAATGCATCTTGATTATTTAACCGTGAACCTTCAACTTAGAGCCAACTAAAGCTGACAATCAGACACCAGCTTCATTATTCATGAGCCAGCAGTGGTGCAAAGTGTACAGTCGTGGCCAAAAGATTTGAGAATTACATAAATATTGGAAATTGGAAACGTTGCTGCTTAAGTTTTTATAATAGCAATTTGCATATACTCCAGAATGTTATGA
>OY747720.1:32943409-33060909 GCA_963556495.2 Valencia hispanica
TGAACGTTAGGAGCCGAGGCAAAGTTCTCATTGTCTGTGTGAGAGACGGGTCGCTGTCAAAAAGCATGTGTTATTTTGGAATAGGATTTAAAGGTGTTCTAGAACAACATTTCTGACAATTGAAAACTGTTCTTTGAGCCTCTATACAGTAGATGAAACTTTGCTGGGGCTGGAAATGGCCCAGGAGCCCTGATAAATGGCCTAATACAACCCCAAAATAAAGCCCTACAAGCGAAAGACTGGTTTCCCCCGCCCACTTGTGAATATAAAATGAGCTGAATGCTGATTGGCCTGTTACCCCAATGGCTCTATGACGATAGGGTTATTAGTTCTACAACCAACACTTGCATACTGCCGACATTGAAGTGGGCGGGGACATGTAAATCTAAAGGGGTGTGTCTACGGCCTATGACGTTATCAGAGCTTTGCCAAGACTCGCCTGTTTCTCTGTGGCAATTACAAAACTACACATTTGCGTAGGAAAGCAGGTTGGAGACTGCACAGACTTTTTGATAAGGTACATTTGACACACCAAACTGCCTAAATTAAACAAGGTAAATGCTGTTTTGAATTCTAGGACCCCTTCAAATATCTTATTCCAGCACTGTTAGCTTGGCTAGCATTGCACAAACAGCAGTAATCGTACGTATTCCATAGAGAATGTGGATTCTTACTTCAACTGTTGAGGTTTAAAACTTGAAAGGATAAAAACAGCAACCTTGCTTTACTCTTTTCGGGCATCCTGTTTTCTGCTGAAGTCTGGCTCTCTCTCGCTGGTCTGCAGCCCGAATTAACCACAGACATGTATTGCGGTGTATTCACTAATTAGGAGATCGGATTTTTCAAAAGTTGATCTCTTGGTGCACCTCTGCGTGTGTGTTAGTGTTTTTTTTTTTTTTGTAAACTACTTTGTTTCAACAGAATTTGTTAAAATGCAAGAGCAAAAAATTTCTATTTGAACCAAGTCTCAGATGGGACCACCTTTACAGAAATGATTTAGGAGGGGAACTTAAATCCCTAAAATAGCATCCGATAGCTTAAGACCTGGCATGTTGTAGTCCTTATCGTGAAATTGCACATATGACCTCATAGTTTTGGGATTCAGAGCGTTCTGTTTTAATCCACATAATTGTATTGAATTAGATTTTTTAGAAGCAATAACCTGAAATAATGCATGAATATAGCTCCAGGAGTTGGTGTTAAAAGGACTGTGTAACATCTCATGAAATTCCCCTTTCTTTTCTAATGCCTTTGTACAAGCGACGTGTTAGCCACCTATTCTTTTTTTGGGGGGGGGGGGGGGTTTAATTGTTTTGCCTCATTTGGTTTTAATACCTTATCTTAATCCACTAGAACATGAGAAAGGCTTTAAATATGAATTCATGTAGCATCCACAAAGACCCCTCTCCTCGTCTTCGAGTCGCAGACCAAGAATGAACTGAGTGACATTTGCGTGAAAAGCACTTTCTCTCCATGTACCGACTTGCACCGTCATCGTCGCCATCATGTCTTGAATACTTTGTTCAAGCAACCCTGTAATGTTCTTTCTGGTGATTTATAATCCCAATTTATGAGCAAGTAGACGTCTAGGTGATATGGATTTGTGGGTTTTATATGAAAAACAATAATTGCATGATTTAGCAGAATAACGAATGACTTGTATTGCATGCAAAAACCTAATCTTGTAATGTGAATGAGTGTAATTATGGGAAGGGGAGGGGATATTAATTAAGGTGTTCCAATCCAAACAAGGGGTTGTTTGACCCATAAGCAGACGCATGGAAAGGTAGCTCCCAACGGTTACGGTTTCTTTATTGATTAGCTGCTATTAATGACACACACACACACACACAAAAAAAGCCCAGTAGAAAGAATTGATCCGTTTCAGTGTTTTTTCCCTGTTGTGTCACATGCAATCTGCCAGTGCAAACTACAGCGCAGCTCTGCAATCCTTGTTCCCATGAGGGAAAAACCGTACTGAAATTGCCTTTTGTTGATCAAACTTTTCCACAGAGATGGTGGGCTGTGTAGGAACTATGCACTCCAGAGGGAGGAAACGGGCATGCCTATTATGTGTGAGCCTCTTGTCTGGTTTTGTAATAAAGAAAAGAAAAATAAATCTGTATCGGAAAAAAATTCAGCAATAAACAGCAGCATGGTGCCAATCGAAGGGTGTTGATGTTTGCTTTGTTTTTAGAATGAACCTCATATAAAAATGTATTTGTGGAGACACTCAAATAGTGTCAAACCTGCAAAAGAAAATTCTTCAGTCAAGAACAGCTCCATAACCAATAGCCCAAGCCGAACATCTGTATCCATATTTAATGCTAGCAACATTCACCCAGCTTTTTGAACATTCCTCTTATAAAACTCCCAAGATGCTTCAGATTCCTGGCTCCTCTCTCCTGTCCATTCAACATTTTCTACTGGGTTTAGGTCTGGCCAAGTCAAAGAACGTTCATTCTTTGTCTGCTTGACCAGTCGTTGAGACAATTTTCACTTTACTGGTGGTGTAGTCCACCAGATCTTTTATTCAAGACGTTATCTTAGTTCAAGGAGATCATGCACTTTCAAAAAGGTTCCCAGGGCCTTCAGAAGAGGACAATTCCCACACCACACCCTAGAAAGGTCGCCAGTCTATCACAGGGTGATGTGATGGACTGACATGTCCTGCTTGTTGAGTTTAATTCACTTTTACATTGTTTTGGTATTGAGAAACTGGGAAATACTCGTCTCTATGTAGATTGGATTATTAGTTGGTTGACTGCGCAGACACCTTAGAAATGTGTGCCTGTTCAGGCGTAAAGCAGGACCCCCGTTTTTTTCGTTAACTCACTTTTCCTAAGTGAATACAATAGGCTTCTGTAACTTATCACTAAATATGCGTTATTTGGAAAAGAAATGAGCACAGTCCATTAAAAATCCAACATTTTCCTTTAGTCTAATATTGAGACTCAACAACAAAAATTCTAATAAACTCAAATTTATTGTAAAAAAATAAAATTAAATGTACAAAAGAGAGAAGTAAGACTTGGAGGCTGTTGAAAACATAAACAACAGTACATTATTAGTTTTAAACAGGAGTACATAGAACATCCCACCATGTTGAACCGAAAGCTAGACAGAGTGGCAGGAAACAACAATACAGAGGTAACTGAAATGAAAGTTTTGATCTGTCCATATAATAGAATGAACATCTATAAATAATTTTAAAAAAAATTACAAGTGTACACATAGGATGTTTTCAGTAAAGTAATTTAGCAAGTTTGGGGTTGTTGGATCAATGGGTTCAAGAAGCGGTGTAAATTTAGGAAGCTGTAGTCGTTTGTGGCTCGGGCGGGATGTCCACTAATAACAGTGCTGAAAACAAGTGAACTGGGCCGACAGAGTGAACTCAGTCAGCCGCGAGTTGTATGCGAGTGTGAACGACGGGAACTGGTCACGTAAAGGATGGCTGTCCGTTATCTGGATATGGATTAGTACAGGACTACTCAGTCATGTGCTTAGCAGGAAAACTAATGTAAAATAAACTGTATAAAACCAGAGGTTCGTTTCTAGGGGGAATCTGGAATGACCGAAAAAAAGCTGAATCCAAGGGCATGGATGACGGGGACTAACTCACACGAGAGACTCCAAACACCTTATGTACACTAGTAGGTGCTTCGACTGCTCATGCTCATGTCAGCCAGTCGGCTACAGGCGTGCGCCATCAGGTCCAGCTGTTCTTCAAACTCTTGTCTCGCCTGCGGGGGGAAAGCACAGAACAGCTTTATGTTTTTACCAAAGAAAGCAACAGCAGTGTGATTAAATGACAACTTGCAGTTATTAAGCTAATTTCTTTCACTTTAGCTGTTAACATTTAAGTTATATTAAAGAAAGCGTCTACATTTTTAAGTGCAACTTTGCAGGCTACATTTTCACCGCCTCTTATCGGGTTTCATCGGTTCATAACAGTGTTTCCCCAACCCTGGTCCCCGAAGGCACACTGCCCTGCATGTTTTAGACGTTTCCCCGCTTCAACACGTCTGCTTCTGATGGGTGCAGTTCTGCCACCATAAACCTGTTGGCTCGAGCCGTTTGGATTTCTCTCACCTCATTCACAGTTTCTTGAAGAGGCTTCAGATCGAACGACAGAGAAGATGCCGTCACCATCGAGCTGCTGTCCAGAATGTAACTGCGGGGACAAATACGTTACATGTAGCAGACATTTTTCTTCATCAACTAGGTTGGCTAAAATAATTCCATGAATACTTAGTTATTCACTCTTTATGCGACAAGGCTTAGTAGTTTGATCGCAGCGGACGCAAGAACCGGTTCCAGTGAGAACTTTACATAAAATCTTAAAGCATGAGAAATTCATTCATTTTGGGTTATTAATTGACTGAAGTTTTTTTTTTCAGGATTAACTGATTATCTAACATCCGGCTTTTTAAAAACAAAGAATGAGTGCACAAGCTTAACTTTGTTGTGGATTAGAATATATGCTATAAAGGGGGTTCGCAGAGAAACCGCCCTCTTCATGTAGTCATCAACAAGCTGATTCTGAATGGGCTTTTCCAGAGCTTAGCATCCGTCTGCCTCATCCATTCCAAAACCAGTTCTGATGTTTGTCCGGGACCGTTTTCCTGTGGAAACACTTCTCCGTTTCCAAATTTCAACCACCTAGACACTGATTTGACAAAAACAGACCCTCAGGGTGACGCTGCCACCACCGTGTTCTGGAGGTCTGCCGATCTTAAAACAGACTCCTCTAAACATACTTCTTGTCACTTTGGGCTGAATCTTCGTTTTCTCTGATCATAAAACGTTGCTTTAAATATTCGGTTTGTCCGCGCGGGCAGCAGTGGCTGCTTTCTCAAATCATTGGAACGTAAATCCCAGTTCACTTGTGACGCAAGTGTTCTAGATTCTTCCGATTTATGACTGGCTGACAGTTTCGAAGTTGTTTGGAACAATAAACCATTTCCTTTTCTCTGAGGGTGACAGTTTAGGCGTTCAAATGTTTATAGTTGGGATACAATGAACCCAAAACACACATTCAAACCGGTTCTGGAATGGATCACACAGGCCGACATTGAGTTTCTGGCTTAGGGTTCTCAAAGCGCCAACTTAAAAAAAATAATTACGGAACGCTGCATGGACGTTCCAGTCTGGGACCATCGTTTAAAGTCGTCGTGTGTTTAGCAAAGGAACTGCCGCTCACCAGCTCATTTTTGCCTTGTTCAAGAGGAAGACGGAGCGGACGGCAGCCAGATGTGAAGGAGCGGCGTGAATAACCTTCCCCACGACGCAGCCGCATGAACGGCACTTTAGGTGGGAGCAAATGCTGAAAGGAAACAAGAGCACCACAAAATGTGAACAAAATGAATTATGAAATACCCCTGCAGGTGTTGATAAAGGAGATAGGAATCATCCAGCATGGACGCTCCAGCTTCCCTGTCTGTGTTTGGAATGACATTTTACTCCGCAATGAATTGTGATAATTTAGCTGAAGAAAAGAAAAATGGCTTTAGTGTGTAAAAACTGGTCTAAAAGCAAAAAACAAAACAAAAAACACCTAGCAAAACTATTCCTACCCATCAACTTTTACATATTTTGTCAAATTACAACCACAAACTTTGATTGTAGAGATTGCATTGTTTCCAAAGAAATATTTGCCATGCATCTGTATTAAACACCTTTTTCTCCGATACTAAACAACCGATGACCTTCAGGGGTCGAAGAAAGGGTTCAAATGGGTCCGCCTGGGTGTAACTTCACCTCAGCGTAAGTCCAACTGTTCTGTGAAGGCCTCAGATGTTTACGAAAGCAGATTAGAGAACAAAGAGCACACGGGTTGGGTTTAAGGTTGTGGATGGGAAAAAAAAGTAAAAGGTTTAAAGCAGCATTAAGCTATAGGATGGTATTCCGAGCTCCGAACATCTCGCAGAGCCTGGAACACCTGGAGAAGCTGTAGACAAGGATAAGTTTTACATTCCACAAATCTGGCATTCCTGGGAAAGTGACAGGAAGAAAGCAAGTGTTGGAAGAGAGTCCCAAAAGGGCCCGTTTAAAGTTGAGGTAGGGAAGTCAGTCCTCGACGTCAGGCGTGCTGCATGTTTTATATACGTTTTCCTGGTTCGCTTAACCAGAATCAAATTAATAGCAGCCTCTTGTAAAATTCGGATGACGAAAGAACAACTCTGTTGGGAGAAGCGACATAGCTAAAACATGCAGATCACAGGCACTTGAGGAATTAGACACTGCTGGTTTACATCTAAGGACATTCTGTGAGATTCTCAGACCAAAAAATAAAATAAAATAAATCTTATGGGAATCTGCAGGGAGACTTGAAAACTGATCCAGATGCTCCTGACTGACCCACTGAGGTAGAGCTGGTGGAGGCAATACCCCCAAAAGGTGATCCTGAAAAATGATTGAGTCAGAGAGGATCAATACAATTCAGGTTTTTTTTCAAATTATTATTAGTAAACAATTACATCTATCATTTTTTTTCCTGAATACTTTAGGAAAAGTACCGCATACCCACCAGTTAGCCATTTCCCCTTTGTGTGCGGACTCTAGAGCATCGCTCACAACCACATCATTGGTTACTCCTGAGGGGAGAAAAACATACAAATATGAATCATGATCTCAAAAAAGTGAAGTTAAACAACTTTATTAACAATTGGTTAAACCTTTTCTCTTATTTAAAGGTCACGCGACAGTGTTGCCATCGACCACGGTCTCACAGTTTACAGGCCACCGTAGCTCACTCCTGGAGCTCAACACAGATTCTCCACGAGCAGATTCACCAACAATAACATCGAAACTTTAACTTAAAAACCATTTTACTGTCTAAAGTGACCGCGAACCGAAAATAAACAAAAACCTACTTGTGCACATGACGGAGTCGACGCATTTCAGTTCTCCGCACACGCCCAAAGAGTCGGCCAGAACCGTGTTACACTGCAGACAATGGAGGGTCATCAAATGTTCCCGTTCTGCTGCTGTAACAGTCCTTAAGTCGTCGATTCGTTCCACTATGAGGCTTTCGTCAAACTCCATTTGATCCGGTTCTACAAAACGAAAAGTTCCGCGCTGCGACGTTTGAACCAAGAGGGGAAGGAGAAGACGTCACATCCTTCGGCTGCTTTCACCCCCGCCCCCCTCGACGGGTCGTCGGCACAACACTGCCACCATCTGGCGAATTGTGGATCTGGATACTGTAACTAACGCACCTTTCTCCAGGGGCGGGTTTAGACCAACATGTTAGGAGCCCACAACACTGAGGCCAGCTGCTCTGTTAGAGAGGCCCATTTATATTCAAACTAACAACACTGCAAACATTCCCTTTAGGTATTTCAAGATTTGGTGTGTAATTACAGCAATATAATAACTTTAGCTACAATAGCTTTTCAATAAGATTCAAAATGTAACTATTTTGAAAATAAAACTTCCATCTCTTAGTCATTCATTTCAGCAACCTGAAAAAATATTTGTCTGAGCTTCTCTTTTCAACTTCAGATAAATGCAGAACCACCCCTGTTTCTTTGTATTTTGTCTTCTTAAGGTGCTTTAAAAAACGAAAAAACACTCTGAACTAGACACTTAATCCAAAAGGTATTTTATCTCCAGTCGCGACTTGCTGTCCTGTAAATAATGTGCCAATTCTAAGGACTTTATTAAAGACGCCATCCTTGAGTGTATTTTCTTTTAACAAACATGCGCCAACAACACAAACACACAGCCTGATAACAGAGTACTGGTTTGGTTCTGATCATGGTTTAAGCTAGTCGACTTTACTGAAATATGACAGATTATTCCCCTGATCCAACCAAATAGATGTGAGGGACCTCCTATTTGTAGACAGAAATTAGTCATAAATGAGTCATAAAACATTTATTTACGGTAGACCACCATTAGAATACAGAAAATTACAATAAATGGTTGTCAAAGGAGGTACAAAATGTCACCTGTTGCTACCTGGCTCAATTAAAGCTTCCGGCGGTAGAAGGCTTCTTGGAAAAGTCTGGTATAAAATGACCAAAAACAACAAAGGTATGAAATGTTAAGAATGGAACTGATCCATTGGCAGTAAACATTATCACAGAAGAGTTACTTTTTAAAGATTTTTAAAAAGATTCTAGAGTATTCAAATTCCAGCAGTTTGTGCGAAGACACATACTCTCGGGAATTTTATGTCATGTTAATGGAACATATGGACATGGTTTTCAGAATAATTTCTTAATACATGATACCAACAGCACATCATCTGTGCCACCAGGGAATATAATGTGCTAGAGCACCTCTATGGAGTTCTTAACGATGCACATCATCCCAACGCCTGTGCAGCTTTGGGGCCTGGTTATTTTTACCTCGGTTCACAAGCAGAAACTAAGACGTGTCAGACATGTTGCTAAAACTGTCAACAAATGGACCGGTAAAAGAAAGCAGTAACTGTAAAACTGATTAAACAGGTTTTCAGTCAATGACCCCATGGGTCCGTGTTGATAGGCTCAGGCTGGCCGACGGCTTCAATACTAATCCGATAACAATGGACGACTTCATGTCTCTCCCCAATCTAGAAACTCAGGGTCCGCTCAGAATATAGGAAGGGTCTGAGCAGAAACATCCAAAGACAGAAAATCTGAAAAGCACCTGGGGTCAGATGTGGTATCTCACTCCTCATTTAGAACCTGCGCCGTCCTGTGGATTCCAGTCTTCATTTCCAGCTCCTCCCCGAACACTCCAGTTCCTTCCTGGTTTAATAATCCTCCCAGTCCACAAGGAATCTCCTCCATCACATCACTGAATGTCTATAGCCATGTCGTCCTAACATCTGAAGTAATGAAAACCTTTGAAGGACAGACGCTTGCATGCCTAAATGAACTCACAAGGCATGAACTCAAAATAAGTACTACACAAAATAAGTTTTATCAGTTACATTATGTCTCGTATGATGTCACCGTGGGAAAATACCAAAAACAAATAGCACGGCATGATGTTGTACAGATGATATATCTAAAGTGAGTTTGACTTGTTTCACATAAATGCTTGGTAGTTAGTTTTAACATACCAAAATACTTAATGTTAAAATTTAGAAATTAATTTTAGAAATAAAAAAGAAATCACAAACTATCAAAATTGTCTTTATTTTCTTCATAATTACAGCAAAAATTACAATTTTGATAAGTAACACCCTTATATAAAATATGTTGTATGGTAAAGCTGAAAAACTCCAAAAGTACCTCTTTTCATACAACACATCCGTGAATCATTTTAATTAAATGTCATTAAGATTCAATATCAGAAAGCTAAAGATGTCACTGATACAAAAAACCCAAACAGAAGGAACACGGAACAATTTAATTCTTGTTATGTCATTAAATGGTATTGTACTACAGCATTCATAACTCGTTTAAGTTGTTCACTTTCATTTTTAAAGCAAATGGGCGGGGTTAACGCTGTCGTTCAGTCATGACTCTAGTAATTTGTCTATTCAATGTGCAATAATGTAAGAGTAAATTGTTTGCATGGTACACAGGGACCAATAATATAATTTGGTAGATACAAAAATAACTATATCGGACTATAACAATGACTTTAAGTTTAATAAAAAAAGTTCGTTAATTTAGTTAATTATATAGTTATTTTTATTTAAAATGAAATTATTTATCTAATAACTATATAGCTTTTATTTTAAACATGACATAAATCATTGATCGTGTATTTCTTTGGACGGTCAGCCCTATTCACTAGGCAGGATGACTACATTGATTCCGATTGGCTGTGAGTCGCATACGGTCAAAGACAAGAGCCAATCGGCTAGCTCCTTTTCCTGTGTTTTGAATCGGAGGCAGTTTTAACCGTCGGGCGCCGAAGAACCTTGGAGTAAAACGGTGAAAAGACAAAGAACCAAATAAACAAGTGAACTAACGCGTCTTTCGAAGTGGAAAGTGTCGGAAGAAGATGGATTTGGACTCCATGAAGTATGCGGAGCTTCGGAGCCTCGCGAAGGAGCTGGGGCTGAAGGCAAACATGAAGGTACTTGGACATGTTTTAGTCCTAGACATTACTCAGACCGATGATGCTAACGGCGGATGTTTGCTAACTTTAATTCGAGCTGCACGTGAAGCGCGTTTTAAATAAATAAAAATATATATATTTCCTTGTTCAAACACAGGCCGATAAGCTACTGAAAGCCATTAAGCAACACTATGAACAAGAAAAGAAAAAGGACAAGGAAGCGCAGGTAACCTGACGTCAAAAAGCAGTAGTACTCAGCAAGCAACCCCCACAAAAACCCACTTTTTTGGGTCACAATCTATCATATGTTTACCCCTGTTTAATTTTTAATGTTTATTTTTAGGTACAAGACAGTGGTGATGTCCGAGAAGATGAACCCGCAGCTTCGGTCGGTGTCCAGCAGAGCCAAGAACAAGAAGAAGCTCCCAGCACCGCTGTGTTTGTGAACACACGTCGGGGAAAAGGAAACTGTACCAAGAGAAGGATCACTGCTGCTGGGGTATTGAGTTATACCAAGAACAATATAAACTACTTAGTTAATTTCAGGTTTTCAAAAAAAAAAAAAAAGAGTCATTTTTCCACCTCCTTTCTAGGCTGATGACCCAGCTGAATCGGGTAACGCACCACGCAGCAGCGCTGGGGGCAAGAAGAGGAAGGTGTCCCCTGAGATGAACGAACTGGAGCCACAGCCTGCTGGTAGTGACCAGCAGCAACCTGACTCCAAGGATCAAGCTGCTGTGCTTGCCGAAACAGGTCGGAAAGGTTTTTTTTGTTGTTGAAATGTTATATTTTTTTAAACTGTCAACTAGTCACTGGGTAAAAACATTCTAAACATAAATAGGGATCTAATTGATTAGATGCACCAGCAGACCCTAAAGACCAGATTGAGGTATTTTCCCTCACGGGCTCAGAGTAGTGAAAGGCAAATCCCTCAATGTTCAATAAATGCATCAAAACTAACATTTTCGACTGTCCTAATCCTATATATGCCTTAAATGACAGCTAGTATGACTATGTACTTTTTTTAATAAGTTGAACAACAATTATAGGGACATGTTGTGATGCCTAAACAGGGATAAAGTAAATACTTCATGTTCTATTAGATTTAAAACTATTACCTATATCAATGAAACTGCAGTACACCTTTACCGCCTTGTGTTATTATAGTTCTTATAGTTAAAAAATAGTAATCAGAAGGTCAGACATTACAAAAACAAATGGCATCGGTCAGTAAAAATCTGATCAGGGCATTTCTAGTTGCTTTTATTTGCAAATGTGTTAAAAAATAACACTGATTTAAGGGGCCATATCATGCAAATTTCCCTTTTTTGTTGCCATTTGGGTCTCTGCTGCCTCTATAAACACTCCAAACATGAAGAAAAAACCACCCATCCCATTTTTTTGTGCAAATTTTTGCTGTCAGAAATCTTGTACAAGCCGTTTGAAAAAGTGCCTTATGGGGAGCCTAAGTCTCCTCCCCTTCCTGTTAGCCCATGGGTCCCCTGGCTGGACAAAACTGCATGCTAGCTCTCACTCAACCGACTATTTCTCCCCCAGCATAGCTGCCACTTTCCACATTTATGGTGGTTTTCTTCACGTTTAATGCTCCTTCCTTCATCCTGGAGGAAGGAGGCAAAGCCGGCTAATCTCACGGCCATTTTTCTCCTTCTTCAGTTGTAGTCCACTAAGTGTTTTTACACAAAACCTAAAGTAACCTTTGCCGCCGGTCGAAAATTAGCGTTTTCTCTGCATCAAAATGTGTCTTTAAAATTCACGGACATCATATGTTCAATCCATGGCGCATTTCAAACGGGATCAGAAAATAGCTTTTATTGCTCCATTGACTCATTTATTTGGGGGGGGGCAGTAGGGGACCCATGGACTGGAAGTAGAAGGGTGTGACCCCATTGTGACATCCCAATAAGCGCAATTTGCATATCACCGCCCCTGACCTGTTAGACCCCGCCCAGCAAATACAATTCTATGCCATTCTCATGTGTACTGTATGGAGGACTGATCCTTCCAAAATTCAAAATAAATACGTCAACAACTACATAAAAAAAAATTTGGAAACCAATTGGAAATAAGTAAATCGTGTAAGTAAACAAATAAATGTGTAAGCAAAACTGGAAGGAAATAAATATGAGAAAATAAAATTGAAACACATAAATATATCTAGAAATATATACTAAACATTAATATATTTACACATGTATTTACTTATTTTCAATTGTATTTCTAAATTAATCTTTTATTGTTTTTTTCCCCCCACGTTTATATATTTTCAATTTGGCAGGATCAGTGGGATGCCTGCATCCTAGTAACAAGATGGGTGGGCGTGGTCTGCAACTGCTAATTTGCATAAAAGTTACACAGTCCTCTAAACAGCTCATTCTGAAAGGGACTGAAATTGTCAAGAATTGACCTGGTGAGATCGCTTAATGTGAGAGTGATTTTGTGCAAAGAACTTCATTAACATGTTTTGTACAGACCATAGACCTATTATAACTGGTTTACAAAGGACATATGTCCCCTTTAATACAATTATATCATGTTATCTTTAACACTTATTATTTTTGTTTTGATAAAAACTTTGATCAAACATCTAGAATAAATATGTGCCTTTCGATAAATGCGATGCTGTTGTCTTAAAACATTTAATAAGACATCTTGATTTATGGAAATTTCACATACAGAAAAGGCACCGAAAGTGGTCAAAGGTGGCAAGATCCCTCGCTACCAAGGTCTCCAGCAGAAGGTCAAGACTTTGTTAAAGCCCACAACTCCTAGTAAGTTCTTTTTTTCCCGTCCTCTAATTCACTCTCCTTATGGGAAAAATAATAGGAAGCAAAATTTTATTTCTAAATTAGACTTTAAAAAGCTCCACGAGGCCCAGTTCAACAAGATGGAGTCCATTGACAGCTATGTTCAGCGGAAGACGAAGCAGATGGAGACCTCCAAAAATCCAGTCAAAGACCTGCAGGTAATGGAATTGTATCAGTTGGCTTCGATTTAGAGACTACCAAATAGTCACACTATAGTACCTCTGAAGCAAAGTAAAGCTTTTGAACATTTTCACATTTTGTTGGGTCAAAACCACGAACTGTTATGGATTTTATAGACATTTGATGTGACGAACCAACACAAAGTAGCGCACAATTCTGACGTGGAAGGAAAATGATACGCTGGCCCATTTCAGAGCCAAACCATGACTATTCACACTTTAACTGAAAATCAATTCTGAGTGATTAGATCTTAGATTTGGATGTAATCAAACGCACAGCTATGTCACTTAATAGGCTTGCATCTAAACAATAAAAATGATTAACAGCTCTATTGATGTTTCTCTAACATATCAGAGAATCGTTTAAACTACATTGTTATTCAGGTGTTAACATAATTAAAATGTAGGGGATGTTATCTTTTGCATCAGTCGTTTTGTAAGATTGAGTTCATATAGGGCCCAAAAAATTATTACTTAACAGAAAGATAAATTACAGAAGCTCCCTGACATCCGCTGATCCAGGCTTGTTAATTGACTTTTCTCAAAATAAAAAAAACAACAGTTTTCTCAGTCCATTTTGTAAGGCAGTGTGTGGGGAAATATCCCCAAAATGTCTTTGCTGCATTCACAGCTGGATGTCTGGACAAGCAGGCTGCATGTGAGGGCCAGGCGTAGATGAGGTGATGGTTTAAAAAAACTTTTTACAAATAGAAACCTGAAGAAGTATCAAATCCATCCAACCAACTGCCTTCAGGAGTCAAATTTTTTTTTTACATAGTCATACGATTTCAGTGTAAATGCATTCAAGGTTTCAGAGGTATGTTAGAGAATACTGGAGAATAAACGATATGAAGACCAAAGAACACAGACATATTGTGGAGAAGTCTAATGCCGGGTTGGATCGTATAACTATATTACAAGCTTTGAATGTCTCACGGAGCAATATTTTAATTAAAAAAATGTAAACCTAAACAGAAAGTGACTGGCCACTTTAAATAATCAGAGAAACCATCAAGAGGCATGTATTTACTCTGGAGGAGCTGAAGGGATCCGCATCTCTTGACAGGGCAAATGCTGTGGAATACACCACCCTTGGGGTGAGATATGGTTGTGGCAGCATCATGCTGTGGAGACTTATTTTTTTCAGCAGGGACAGAAAAACAGTTTTTAATGTTTATGGGAGATCAGATAGATAGATAGATAGATAGAGGAGCAAAAGGTTTAAGGGACTTCAAACACTTGAGTTCACCTAAACACTACAGTCTGAGCTGCGGTGGAATGGTTTAGCAAAGCATATTCAAGTGTTACAATGCTCCACACCTAAATCCTTGAACAACCATGTTCTCACATATTTCCTATCTAAGCTGACTGAGCTCGAGCTGTTTTGCAAAGAGGAATGGACCAAAAATGTCAGTCCCTAGATGTGAAAAGCTGATAGAGACGGCAGCGTTGATCCAGGGACACTCAGTACATATATGCACCAGACTTTTCCGATTTTATCTGTGGAAAGAAATGGCAAATATTTTATAACTTTCCTTCCACTTCATCGATGTGTGCAGTGTTTTACGTCTTGTAATGTCAGGTTCCATTAAAACACACTGAAAAGTACACGGTTGTGGTTGTAGCAGGAAAGAAATGTGTGAAAGTCCCAGAGGCCATGACTAATTCTACAAGACCTTCTAGGCTCTGTTGATCGGCGTGTTTTGTGTCTTACAGAAGAATTCGGCTCGCGCCACAATGTTCAGTCCAGTCCCCATCAACAAGACGCCCGCCGAGGAAAAGCGCCGCCACACTTTGCTCTCAGCCAGTAAAATCCCCTCCAAAAAACCTGCTGGAAAAGAAGAAGGTCCATTCAGACCCTCTGTTCTTTCTACTCGCAGGGTCAACGTTCGGTAAGTCCAGGAACATTTAGCTTTTATTCTAGCTAATGGTGACGAGAGACTCAAACTGTGGCAGAGCTCAGCGGTGAAATTGAATTCTTAAAGTGGTACTGTCATCAAATCTCACCCAGATTCTCAGAAGCTACACTCGATAATGAGTTCAAGAGGTCCCTGGTGAAGACGCCGGCACGGATGTCGCCGTGCTTCACTTCCAGTACGCCACAGAAACTGAGTGCAGATGCAGGAAAGCTGGCTGTTGTCAAGACTTCAGGACTCTCTGCCCAGAAGACTCCAGGTAACTTCACTTCCTGGGATGGTCCAGTATACAAGTAGAGCTTCAACAATTTGAATATTGTGAAAAAGTTCAATATTTGTATCTTGTTCCAGAAAGTGAAACTCTTATAGAGTATGATTCTTAACTGAAATGACTGGGGGAAAAAAAAAAAAACATTTTCTCAAGATATTCTAATTTTCTGAGCTGTACTTGTAGATGTGTCTACAGAACTTTAAAAAAGTTTTTCTTTTCCCCCTGGTTTTAAAAGGACCGTTTGTTTTCACTGGCAACACGAGCGCCTTAGCAACCCCTGGAACGCAAAAGAAACCGACCTTCGATCTTAAGGCCAGTCTGTCACGTCCCCTCACCTACAAGCCTCATAAAGGTACTAAACTCTCTTCAACGTCTATCATGGTGCCTTGTAACGCCAGACGGGGTACTGATGGTTGAACTACCCCACAGGTAAATTGAAGCCTTTCGGAGAGGTGAATGAAAACGCAGCCGGAAACAAGTCTGTGAACGCCAATCCTCGGCAAGAAAGTTACAAACAGCCCAAAATCCAGTCAAGGTAAGCTTTAAAGTAATCTTTAAAAATCCTAATTCGCTTCTCCAGCTCCTACTAATCACGTTCCATCCTGTTTAGGGAGGACCGGAGAACCAGACAAATGGAAAACCGGAAACAGAAAAAAGAAAGCATGCTCGGAGCGAGGAGAGGACTTGTGATGATGTAGACGGCTGGGGTGTGCGTCTGATGACTGTCACTGGGAAAGCGTGTTGTTTTAATGTAAATATGTTGACGTAGTAGGAAAGTAGAAGAGCTCCAATATTTTCTCCAACCTGCTCGGCTGACTTTGTAAGAATGTTTCTTTCAACGCTGTTTTTCTGTTGATGCTGCTTTTTATTTTATTTTTTTGTCCACCCTCTGGTATCGAGTAGAAACTCTTGTTTAGATGCATTTCAACTGTTTGCCATGCTTTGTTTTTACAGTTGTTTTATGGGAAAACATTTGGTGTCCAGAAAATGGATCAAAAAGAATCGATATGTAAGCCCTTTTCTTAATTGTGATATCTTATTATTCAGTTTTATAATAAAATTCCTAATTATCCTCATGTGGGGGAGAAAAAAAAAGTAATTTAATCTTTGACTAGTCCTCTGTAAAGAACATTAGCAAACTTCATACACAGCCTGGGATTTTATGCATTTTTCCCAACTATGGAAAATTACATAAAGTATGTGAATATTTTTTTTAATGTCCTTAAATACATTCATCCCTATTTTGCTTTCTTTATTCATCCATCCGTTTCCCCTTCTTCCATCCAGGTTCCAGATTTAAAGGCCGACCCAATAGACGTGTTATAAATTCACATCGAACTTCATGGATATTTTAAAAACCATTAATCATATTGAAAGCTTACAAAATGATGACAAAGTTTAAAAATCTGCATCTTCATTATGTGAAAGTGTTTGCTTCACAATTGTCTTCGTTACTCCATTAGTCGTGTGTGTTTGCTTCTGCAGGAGTAACTCATAAAACCCTGAGGATAATATATATATTTATTTTACTAAGATCGGAATCAACATTTTAAAGTTACAGAGGAAAAAAGAAGGGGGTAACAAGGTATGCAGAAAATCCAAATCAAAAGTGTCACGAGTATGGTTCCAACGCAGCGCTGGGTGAACTCTTAAACTTCAGGATTCCTCTTGTACACCTCGTATGCAAAGTCCTCGGTGTGTGCATAATCTTTGCACACGCCAATGTAGTCTATTTCAAGCTGGAAGGGGCCGTCCGCTTTGTCTCCAAGAGTAAACCCAATGCTATTAACCTGTAAATAAAGAAAACAGGGAATTCATATACCAAACAGAACCCATACATTGTATCTGAATGCTGCAGTTTGTTGGTAAAAGATCTTGAGGTGCTGTGCTAGGATTTCATTTAAGTGGTTTGTGCAATTTTTAAGTTACAAGTTGAAAGTACCTTGTCCAGCCAAAGAGGATGCTGTTCATCTTGGACTCTCCCTCGATGAGTAAGGAAGAACTTGGAGAATGGGATCTGCAAATGAGAATCAGGTTGAGTAATTAACTGGTCCCAGATCATAAAATTGCCCCCTCCAAAACAAAATCCAGGGGGGGCCAGCCGACCAAAATGACCCCAAGAGCGCAGCAACAACTCAACCAAGAGGCTACAAAAGACCCCATGACAACAACCAAAAACACTTTAGGCCTCACTTAGGGTCAGAGGTCATGACGCCAATGAGAAAGAGACTGGGAGCTAAACTGTTACAAGTTCCAAGACGAAAACCACTGCTGAGCAAAAAGAACATTAAGACTCGTCTCAATTTAGCCAGAAAAGATCTCGTTGATCCCCAAGACATCTGGGTAAATCCGCTTTGGTCTGACGAGACAAAAGTAGAAGGTGTGTGTGTCCCGCTTAACATCTGACGTAAAAGTAACACCACATTTCAGAACTACTAAAAGCAGTCTGAGAGCACAGACCTCCGCCGGGGCCACTCACCCCCATCCCCATGTTATCTGATTCTAACTTTCGGTACTTTTCCAATAAAATGTTGGGTAATGAGACGCATGGCTGTGTTCGTGCTGTCGCTGTGCTCTTCCAGCGGAGAGGGAAGATTCGCGCATGTTGTGTTGTCTAATATTTCAATTTGTTTGAGGACCTAAAACATGTAAGTCAATCTTTCAGACTTAAGCATTTAAATGCCCGTCTGGACTTTTCCTATCTTAGCTGTAAAAAGGGCAAACAAAGTAAAAAGAGTTGTGGACGTACGAATCGATTTTATAAGGATTGATTCAGAATCAGAATCGATTTTCTTCAACATAGCACTATATTATATATATTATTATTACTACTGATCATAGTAATTTTTGATACTTATGTGCAGTGGTGTGAAAAAGTGCTTGCCTCCCTCCTGATTGATTTTTTTATTTTATGCATGTTTGTCACACTTAAATGTAATTAAAGGTAACAGCTCAAAAAAGAAAAGAAAAACTTTTTAATAGCACTGACCCATATCAATATCGAATTGGAACAGAATGGATCGGATCGTGATAATCGATTCCAACGCTTGAGAATCGGAACTGAATCAATTCTCTAAATCGGAATAGACACCCAGCTAATATGTTCAAGCTCGGAGCACTGCATGTTACTGCTTAAGGCTCTTCTGGTGAAAGTTTGCTAGACGTTCCGTCTCATTCCATCTGTGGCGCTGATTATCTTAAACGAAGCAGAATGCCTCGTATTATTCTAGCTCCTTTTAACGATCGTTTCATTTGTAGAAATGTTTGCCTTCCTTACTTTCACATCTTGCCAGTAGGGTCCTCCTCTGGTGTACAGGAAGAAGCAGTAGATGTCGTCTTTCTGATGAGTGAAGTAGGTTTCTGCTGCGATGTTGATCATCCACGGCCGGCCGTCACCCCGAACGCGCAGGTGGAGGGTGTTGAAACTGCTCCAGTCATGGTGCTTTTTCCTATCGAACGAAGCCTAGAAGAGAGGAAATGCGTTTCAGGTGGTTCTGAACCGTTAGCCGTAAGGAAGCGGCGCTTGGCTGAGCACTGACCAGAGGTTGAGTGGAGCGCATGGTGCAATATCCACTGTAGCGCGTCTCCCCGTCTCTAGGAGGAGCAGAGCGGAGGGTCCCGTACAGAAAGCAGGTGTCACTGTTCCTTCCAAGCTTCAGGCAAATTTCACTTTGGCCTCCGATCTCCCTGTCGCAGGAAAGTGTCCACCCCTGAAGGCTGTCCGGGCCTCTGAACTCCCAGACCACCCTGTTCTGCTCCAGCATGTGCTCGATGATGGGTTTACCCTCTGGGCCAACCAAGCGGCTGGAAAACTCCTCCTTCAGCAGCTTGAGCTGTTTCTTTATGCCCTCCAGCCCCTTTGAGAAGTCAAACTTCATCTTCTGCCACGGGGGCTTGTCCCCTCTGGGCTGGCCCGGCCGCCGGTACCCGCTCTGGATCAAAGCTCTTCTGGGCACGACGAGAGGCGTAACGGAGCACAGCAGCCAGCGTAGGTCATGGACGGCGCTCAGGAGCCTGGACGCAGGGACGCATGAGATTTTTCGCAGCGACATTTGTGATGAGTCTCTGTTGGAATAGGTCAGGAAATTGTTCAAGCAAACTTTTTTTTCTTTTTGTTTTTTAGAAAATTACTTGCAGGAATAAAAAAAAAAAAGATCTTTATTAGGTATAAATGAAACAAGTAATTGATGTGTAGTACATTTTATACAACCTAAACATGTGTGAGCTGTTTCTATACGCACTAGCTCTTATTTTTCTACATTTAGATAGTATAAATATTTGCAATATTTTTTAGCATTTCTACATCTCGTCCGAAGGAGGTACTGAGGTAAATAAAACAGTCATGGTCAAAAATGCTGAGACTGACAAACCTGCCTCCTTTAGTGTTGTTGGTTAAAGCATCAAAGCTTTTTATTGAGAAATACATCACGTTTATGCAAAATGTCAGTAGGTTCCAGTTTGAAACAAAGTATCATGACTTTGTGTTTTGGCTCAACCGGCGCGCACACACAGGGTGCTCCATCTTGGTGGAATAGGGATTATTCATCACCAAAGAGAGCTCATAAATTCGTTCAATACAATTAAAAACACTATCAATCCCAGAGGGAAATTATCTCCTGTAGCAGCCTGTATTACAGCCAATTTGAAGAAAACCACCTCTGACTGAAGACACTGTTGTTGTCTAACAGTCTCTTGAAGAGGATGCTCGGGGTTGTAAATAATTTTCTTGATTTCATAAAATGTAGAAGCTTCCTCATTGTTTTTCATCACACCTAAAAAGGTATCCAGCCTCAACTGCCACTCTGGAGCAAGCTCTGCACTGGTGGCACCAACACAAGCTCTTATTTGAATCCTGCTTATCCTGGCAGTTGCTGTTTTTTTTCTTGAGTGCGCTGGAACTTTCCTCAAAGCCAATGGTCATTCAATAAATTGTTATAGTGTGCCAATCGACAAGCAGAAATATCCTTGGCCGTTTAGATGTGAAACGTGAAGGTCAGCACATGCTTCCTTGGATGTAACCATTGGTCCAACAAAAGTGGATTGAATTCAAGGAACACTCTAATTTAAAGCAACAGTTCTGCTCTTCTGATTCAGTTAAAACATACTGCAAATGAGATTTTCTAAACAGATTAGTTTTCATAAATTTAGCAATTAAATGTATTTAATTTGATCTTCATAGCAATTTGGACTAAATGCAAACCACCACCATAGAAAGTCAATAAAAAAAAAACGATGTGTCAGTCTTATATGTAGGACATTTTTTGCATAGATTTAGTATTGTACGTATCCCCGCTTACTCTGTCCGCGTTATAGCTGATAAAACCAGAAGCTCCGGCCGGGTAGCTCAATGGAGTAAACAGTTGATCCCTTCAATAAAGGCATTAAATGCTACTCACCAACACTCACGATTACATCAAAGGTTGTCTCTGTCCCGCACGGGAAACACCATCTGCGGGAGAGCTACGTTCAGAACCCTTTCGACGACAACTGATCCACGAAGGAGAAACCCAGTAAAAGTCACATGGTTTTGTAAACCGCAGCCTTAGGAGATCTTGAACGCAGCTTTGTTGCACTAGAGATTCCCGTCCTGACGGACGCACTCACTAACCATTAGTTCCCCTCTCTGTTTCTCAGCGGCCTTAGGTCCCGTGTATTTCTCTCTGTCGCAAATATTTTTTAAACTACACAACATGAAACAAAGACAGTAAAATGACACACTTTAAGTCATTTCCTCATTCTCTTTGTCTAAATACGGGTTGTTGATGTGAAGCTATTGCGCGCGCATGCTCCGTGCTGCCTTTGAACCAAGAAGACAACTAGCATCGGCGGCTAATCTCAGCCGCTTAGACGACAGAGGCGCAGCTAGCAGGTTAGCCGCGTAGCAAATCATGGTGAATGTTAAGAAGCGGAAAGGTCGAGTCGTGATTGACTCTGACTCCGAAGACAGTGCTAGTGATGACAATTTAGATCAGGTAGGTC
This sequence comes from Valencia hispanica, assembly GCA_963556495.2. Taxonomy (NCBI): domain Eukaryota; kingdom Metazoa; phylum Chordata; class Actinopteri; order Cyprinodontiformes; family Valenciidae; genus Valencia; species Valencia hispanica. The sequence goes on from OY747720.1 coordinate 32,964,588, forward strand.
ACGGTTTTTCCTCCTCACATTCTCCCTACCGGCCGCCCCTTTTAAATAGCCAACAGTTCGGTATGAAGCTAGCCGATGCTAATGGGTTACGCTGTGTTTGGCCTCGCTTGAACAAGCTGATAGTGGGCCTGTCTTACTTGTCTCCTTTGCGTAACACAACGCTAACCGTGTCCCTCCTGTGTATATATACCGCATCTCATGAAGTGGAAAGCGCTCTGGGCTCTTCTGCGTCTTGGAAGCAGTCTGTCCAGTCTAGCAGTGGTTGCATAAGGCTAATAACCATGCAGTGTTATGTTACCGCGCCATACACCACCTCATGGTTTCTGGTCTGTGGCTGTGAGCGGGACGAATGGCATGTTTGTGTGTTTACAGAGCGGAGGAGAATGGGAGGGGGGGATGTTTCGGATCAAAGCTGCTGTAGAGTCCGGGCTTTTCGGTTGAGCCCGAACGCTAGCTCCCGAATGACGTCATGGGCTCGGAGCTAAAGTTCTATTTCGGTGTTGATAAACAAGAGCGGCCAGCCTAGCATGACAGCACCCAGAGCTGCTTATGCATGCTGGGAACTCCTAACATGATCACATATGTGTTCTGATCTCACTCAAATGGTCTCTAATGCTTTCCAATTGGCTCAGAGATTGTCCTCATCAGGAATTGGAATGTTAGCAACAGTTTTTATCTATCTATCTATCTATCTATCTATCTATCTATCTATCTATCTATCTATCTATCTATCTATCTATCTATCTATCTATCTATCTATCAAAACAAACTGTTGAACTTTTTAAATTATACCTGTAACATGTATGTGGGTTCAAATGAGTACAGCTAGAGCACTTTGAATCCTAACATTCTAAGGTGTTTTTTTGGGATGCACCGATATGAAACACAAACGACAACAAGATGTGAATAAACATTCATATCGGCCCAGTTGTAGTTACCAGACCGAAACCATATACCTTTTTTTTTTTTTTTTTTTTTTATGACCGACATAGACCGAAACCGATGTTGATGCCGATATATCGTGCAGAACAGGTCGTTGGGTTTTTTGTCCCTCAGCTTAAGTTAATATCTATGAAAGGGGGTGATGCAGTAACACAAATAAACGTCTTGATTTCTAAACATGTTGGATTATTGGCATGAAAAATTTATGAAAAGATCTGTTGAAAAATGTTCTACTTCTCCATTGCAGGGGTTGAAATAAATGTCGGTTCTCCCGACGTTTAGTCGTGGTTTCATTCAGTCCGAAGGTGGAAACGGGGATAAAGAATATTCCGCCTTCGTATAACGGGCACTCTTGCTTAATTTTATTCAGATGTAAGCTTTACAGTTAAATTTGGGAATTGAGATAAAAACTATTTACGGTTTGGTATGGAAACCACACCTTACATGGACTTCAAACATGTGCTTTCATATCAAGTCAGCTGATTCTTAGGAACATTTTTGCTTTTCAAATCCTGTAGCTACATGCCAACGAAAGCTTGGGCCACACTGCATGATATTCTTGCCCAATTTTACCACCTCTCCTGCCCATGCACCAGTACTCTCAAGTTTAGCTGTGCAGCTAAATGCCATCATTAGAAAAAAAGACATTAAGTTTTTGCTCTGAACAACCAAATGGAGTGACTGGCAGCAAAAAAGCAAAGACAAACTGGAAATACTGAATTATTGGGATGTGTATTGGTAAGAATCTGGCGATACGATATTGTGATACAGGCGAGACGATACAATATATTGCGATACTATGAGTATGACTATATATTGTGATTTAAAAAAAACTGAATTTAACTGTAGAAAAACTGTCACAGCATTCTAAAAACTCCAACCTGTTTCATACATAAACATTCAGTTTTATCACTAGATCTAGTTGATTCATTGGAACGAAGAGGGTGAAAAAAGGCCAAAGACTACCAGTCATACTTTTAATTTTACTTCAAAAATGACTGTCATTAATGGTTCCATTCAAATTCTAAAACACAAGAAAAGAAAAAAAAATTGATACATTGCTTTTGAGTATCAATATCGTGGCATAAAATATCGGGATATATCGGTGTATCGATATTTTCTTACATCCCTAGTAAATCAAATCTTGACTTTTCTGTTTATCTCAAGCAGCTGTTTATCCACAGATGAATAATATATTGGATCATTCTACTTATCCTAATGTGCCCAACAGCTACAGTATGAAATAATTTGACAGGTCTGGGTGCTGTCTGTAAATCCAAGTCAGCAGCCAACTATAAATAATTGACAGCATCTGGCAGCAAACCCAGGATTTTATATCGGTGTGGGCAGTGATACTGTTGGTCACATCCAAACCCATTCTACCTGTTTCATAGGCTTTGAGCTTTCTGCTGCATTTTTGTAATGGTAGTAGAAAATAGGACCGATATCTAAATACTTTTTGAAATTCTCATAAACGTTTTCACTTTAAAATAGATGCGTTTACATTTATGGGGAGTACGACCAACAGAAGTATCACGTTCAAGTTTTCTTTTTCCCCCCTGAATCATTTGATGAAACTGCTGATTGTGTGGACTCTATTGAAGGCCGTGTCACCTTGCTGTCTCCTCCTGACTGTTCCTGTCGGTCAGTGGTATCAAGATATATTTGGGTTTAAAAAAAAGAAGCTCTGGTTACATTTCTTACAGTTCCTATGGTTTAAAGTCCATTCAGCGAGACACCAGAGAACACGCCAGAGCGATCAGCGTTCTGTCCAGTTGTATGAAGTACAAAATGGTGCCACATTTCCTTCCCCCACATGTTGTTGTGCACAGTTAATTGGCTTAAATATGGCTACTACATGTTTTCCTCGCTCAACAGTGAGACATATTTCTTGTCGGGCAGAGCGATGTGGTTTAAAGATGAGATGAGATCAAAGATATTTTTTTCCATAACAACTCTGATTTCTGATTTTTTTTTTCTGTCCCCTTTCTTAAAAGTACATTTCAAATGAAAGAAAATATTTTCACAAACTCTTTCATTTCAATCCTCCCCTCTGGATGTTGCCCTGAATTCAAAACCTATCTAGATACAAGCTGTAAATCAAGATAGTAGGCTCTCGGTGGGCTGACGTCACTGAACTACGGAAGGCCAAGCAGTGGTGGCTACCTCAGCAGATAGCATCAACAACAATATCAAAATAACGATAAATAAATGTTATCGGCAACGTTATGACTATAATAATCAAGCTACTACCGAAACTTTTTAAAAAAAAATTGTGAAATGTAGCACAAAGTTTTTATGGTGGTGAAAATCAGATAAGCAGATATATGAAAACTTGAGAAATGATTAAACTAATTAACCTAAAAAAAATTCAAACTATTGTAGAAAAAACTAAGAAAACACATTTGTGTTGTGAGGTAACATCAGGAAAAAAATATTAATTCAGAAAACTGATAAAGACAAAAATATCTAAGCTCTAAATAGTAAACATGCAAAAGTCAAAATATTTGTGATTGGAATAAAAAAAGACTTCAAATGCAAAACAGTCATAAATGAATATAACTACTAAAACTGTTAACTATATTGTAAATAAAGTAAAAATATGTAGATTTCTTCAACTTGAAAGCCAAACTACAGGCCTGCATGTCTCAGTTAGGTCACATGAAACATTTTTGTTTAAAATGGTCTTATAGATTTGTGAAACATTAATACTTTTACCCAATGTTATAGAGTGAGAATCCCATTCCATAACAAAGCTATTTCTGCCATAGATTTGGTTGCAAAATCAGAAATAAGAGCACACACCTTTGCTTTTTTTTTATTATGATCTTATTTCTGAATAAACTATATATTTGTGGTGGGGGGGGATTAGCATGATTAAAGACTTGTGAAAGCCAAAGATCCTGACAAAAAAGCCAGCGTCAGCTGTTATCTCAAAGCCATCCTCACATTAAGCATTAAAACCTGTCCTGTTAAGCTCGTTTGTTCCCCGGTGTGCATCATTCTCCTCTGTGTGTGTTTTTTGTCCTCTGAGCTACGCTACTGTGTTTCCACTTCAGGAGTTGTTGTCTTTGGCGAAAAGAAAGAGGGTCGATTCAGGCGAGCAGGAAGAGCCTGTGAACAAACCAGCAGCTTCGACAGACTCCGAGACATCCGACAGCGACGATGAGGTACGGCTGAGGGAATGTGGCCCGACTGAACGGATCGTAACTCGTGCGATTTCCAGCTGTTCAATGTTAAATGCCTTAAAGTGAAAATGCTATTTTTTGTATGTTTTAGTGGACCGTGGGCGGCACCAAAGGCAAAAAGAAGGTCAAGCAGGGGAAAGGTTCTGAAAAGAAAAGCGCTACAAAAAAGAAGGCTAACAAGGCGACGGCGTCTGGCAGCTCGGATGGAGACAGCTCAGCGGACAGCTCCGCTCCAGAAGAGGGTAGGGGTCCGCGTTTCCTCGACGAACTTTGCTAAAAAACCCGTTCTGAAAACGTCAGAAAGCCCACATAGAAGGTCCTGAGGTTTTAATAAATGCATAAGAATTCTAAAAGTGCCATCAGTAAACTCCCAGATTACATATCACCCTCAGTAATTCAGGTGGCTGGGATTACATGACTCGCTCTTTCACCTCCTTTATCCCTGGTTTATACTGGTTTATGATCTTTAGATTTGATTTGCCTCTCTCTGCATCACAGAACCTAAAAACGGAGTAAAATCCTCCAGAGATATCTGTACAAGTAAGACAAAAAAGAATAACAACATATTTGATCTTTTATAAGACATTAATATAGCTTAATAACTTTCTTCCCACACCTCAAAATAAAGTTGCGCTAAATATCAAAGCGTAGTCCCTTTTTTTCCCCCCTACAAGATTAATTGAAAATAAGTAACAGTTGTGGGAAGGTTATTGTTTGACAGATAACGCACTAATTAGCTGTTATGTGTTAGCTTCGTTCATTTTTGTGCAGACACAAAAGGCTCAGCAGCCTTTCTCTTGAGACTGATCATTAATCACTTACATTAGGACCAGAGACAAAGGCATGGTGTGTGTGGGAAACGGAATTCACTGTTGAAATAATTACTAGGGGTGCGCCGTTCTGAAAATTTGGGCTGATACTGATATCCGATATTAACATTGCAGTTATGACAGACAACCATAGATGTCAAGTCTCTTGTTTTGGCTGGGAAACTACCATGTTTTACCGCTCTTTCCCGCTGTCTTCCCGTATTTGTATTCTCCTGTAAATCTTCCGTATTACAATATAAAGTAAAAATCCTCTGCCTTAGATGTCACACCCCACCCCAAAAAATGTAATTTATATATATATATATATATATATATATATATAGATAGATAGATAGATAGATAGATAGATAGATATAGATATATAGGACAGCAAGTTTATTTTCCTTAAGAGGAGCAGGATGGGGCACATCGTTTGAATGTCAAAAAAGGTTGGTGATTTAGATCATTTAATTGTAGTTGGGGTGACCAACTGTCCTCTTTTCCCCGGACATATCCACTTTTCATGTTCATAGATTGATGAAAATGTCTGGGTTTTCATAGTTTTTTCATGGGACCAATAAGCATACTTAAACTTTTTTATTTATTTACTTTATTTTACGTGTCCTGTCTGCCAGATTTACTTTCACAAGTGGAGCATTATAGCTTTTGCTACAGTACTCCACTTGATATATATGTGTAAGAAATCTTTATTAGAAATTGCTGTGCTTTTTTTTTTTTTTTTTTCAAATATGGACACAGAGACAGATAATAAAGGGGAAAAAAGAAAGAAGATGAATAGAGGTTGGAAAAAAAGTTAGTGAATTGAGTATAGAGAGGAAGGGTAACAAAGAGAATACAAGAAAGTATCCTAGTTAGCTTCTACACCTGTAGGATGCCAGAGAGGGATGAATCGATAAAACAAACCAAACAATGCGAACTGAGAACTAAACAGCTACAACCAGACCAGACAACCCCAACCCCCCCACAGTGAGCGGAAGAACACCGACACAGGCCTGCATCCATACAGAAACCACCATCCTCCCCCCCCTTACACTGCATCACTATCAATGTCACATCACCACACAAATACCACATGACCAAACCCCTCCCCCTCCAGAAACACAAGCATAAACGGCAAGAAGATGGAAATAAACAGTGGTTGTTAATATCTACCCAGTTTTAATTCTTGGACTGATACCGATATGTAAAAAAATGGCTGACGTCGGCCAATATCGATGTTGATGCTGATTCATCATGCACCCATAATTATTACATGGTTAGCCGTGCTAACTGTAAACATCCGTCTCTGTTAGTGTTTATGCACTATGAGGTAAGTAAGTAGCTCCTTACCTTAACTCACAAATTTCCAAACGTTTGCTGGAATCTCCCAGTTTTCCTTGTTTTGTGACATCTACAATCTGACTCTTCAAAGAAATAATATTATTCAATAAAATAATTGGCTTCCTGTTATCTACTGTAGTCAAACAGTGTGATTAGAAGAGCCTGAATAAAAGTAGTTTGTGGAATCTTCTTTCTAGAATGCTTCCTCTGAATTTGTCTTTCAACACATCTCTTACTGAAAATAACTAATCCATCTTTTGCCTCAGTAACAACTTCCACACTCAAGCGTGTTGTTGTCATTGCAACTTGGTGACCCTTAGACACGGTGTGTTCCCGGATCCGAATAAACTTTCCAAGTTTCCAACCTTTCCATCACACTTTTTGATTCAGACAGGATTAAAACATTTGAAAAGCCGAAGTACATACTGTACAAGGAGAAAGCATTTAATCTCCCAGAAATAGGTCTTCAACTCTTTGTATATTTTTTTTGTTTTAATTATATTATTTTACTGTCCATTGCATTTGTCCTGTTGAATGAAGGTATATAGAAATGCACATAGGGTTACTTCTTAAGCATTTTATTACATTTTTTACGCACTCTTAATCAACAAATTTGTGTCATTTAGACCCAAATTAATTCAAAAACCCTTGAAGAGCAATTTTATGTTATGAATTTTGTACGTTCACCCAGCAAATCTGAACTAACAGAGGTATTTTTCTCCTCAGGCTGAACTTAAAACTACAAAGAAATGACTTGATAATGTTTCCTTTTCATTTTTTTTTGTTTTAGGTGAGGTTTCAGATTCAGAGAGCAACAGCTCGTCCTCCAGCTCTGACTCGGACTCCTCTGAAGACGAGGTGTTCAAAGACGGCTACGACGACGACTTGATGGGCGACGCTGAGGACAGAGCGCGCCTGGAGCAGATGACCGAGAAGGAGAGAGAACAAGAGCTGTTCAACAGAATCGAGAAGAGAGAGGTGCTAAGGAGACGGTTAGTGCCAATGGGTTTGTTTTTTGTTAGTTTTTTTAGCAATCAAAAGAAGTTGGTTGTATTTGGTGCCTCTATTCATTTTTAAACGTACGCTAACATTTAGTTTTGAAAATGGGACTCACAAGTTAGAGGATGTAATTTCATAAAAGATCGCGTCATATTCAACTTAATCGAACAACTTGTATTGAAACATTTGTGTGACGCTTCAAAATGCAGCAGTGGCTTACAGCGGTGCTTTGTCGTAATGTAGTCTAAATTGGCTCCTGAAATTCTTTCATGTTGTTTTTATTTGCAATCGATATGATTATTGAGGTCACCAGTAATTAGAATCATTGAGTAATTTAATGACTTGCACACGCAGTGCTAGCTGTTACCATTCACTTACATTGTCTATGCTAAGCTAAAGCAAACAGACTGCTGCCAGATTAGAAGAATGACCGGGCTGGTTACAAAATGCTTTTTCTCACTTATCTAACTCTGGGAAATATGGCAACAGACTAAATTTCACTTAAGGGTGGGATATTCCTCTAAGCTGATGTTTGTTTTAAAGGTTCGAAATTAAGAAGAAGCTGAAGACGGCAAAGAAGAAGGAGAAAGAGGAGAAGAAAAAGAAGCAGGAAGAAGAGCAAGAGAAAAGGAAACAATCTCAGGTTCAAGACACTCAGGTGGTGGGTCCAGTTTAAGTGATGTTGGCCTAATAATAATGCACAGAACTTTTTTGGGTACCATTGTATCCACTTTCTTGGGTGATGTCGAAACAAAGCAGCATATGATCCTCCCTTTTCTGTTTTTTTGTTTTTGTTTTATTGAAACTACTTGTGAAAAAATTGTCTTTTTTTTTTTTGTGTATGTGCATCTGTCCAGGTGTCTATGTCACACAACAAGGAAAGACGATCTAAACGTGATGAAAAGCTGGACAAGAAGTCCCAAGCCATGGAGGAACTAAAGGCTGAGCGTGAAAAGAAGAAAAACAAAACGGGTCAGTTTGCTCTGAGTCCACCGTCTATGTAGGATTTCAAATTGTAAGCTGCAGAAACTGACTTTCTTAACCTCTGCAGCTGAACTGCTGGCTAAAAGAGAGCCCCTCAAGACGAGTGAGGTTTATTCTGACGATGAGGAGGAGGAGGAGGAAGATGATGATAAGTCGTCTGTTAAAAGCGACCGAAGTTCACGTTCATCATCTTTCGACGAGGACGAGTGAGTGTTTTTGGAGCAAGGTGCTCGCCTTGATCCCACACCCTTCACATGACTTCACACATGTTCTCCAACCGCTGTTCTCCCACCAGAAAAGAGGAGAGTCCACCGAAGTCGCAGCCCGTTTCCCTTCCCGAAGAGCTCAACAGGGTCCGTCTGTCCAGACACAAGCTGGAGCGCTGGTGCCACATGCCCTTCTTCGCGAAGACGGTGACAGGCTGCTTTGTGAGAATAGGAATTGGGAACAGCAGCAGTAAACCAGTTTATAGGGTGAGCTCAACCCTTTCCTGTACTGTATACCAATGCGCTCTAACATGGAAGACCTATGAAATAGAATTCCTTTTGCTAAAGGGAAGTTTTAATGTCCTTTTGGTCCTGTCTAAATGTCTAAAGGTTGCTGAAATCGTGGATGTGGTAGAAACGACAAAGGTTTATCAGCTTGGATCAACGCGGACAAACAAGGGACTACAGTTAAGGTAGGTGTTCCATCAAAGGTTGAAGATATCCTGCTTTGCATAATGATTCATATTTATGTTTTTTTTTTTTTTTTACATTTTGTCACACTACAAAAATCTGTGGATTTTATTTTGAAAAACCCAACACAACTGGTGCGTCGTTTTCAAGTTGGAGAAAAATAAAGAATGGGTTTCCAAAAATATTAAAAATAAAAAATGTAAAGTGCAATATGCATTTGTATTGAGGGATTTCTGCCGTAATGCGTTGTAGCAAACTGCAAACATAGCTTAATATGGCTTACTTCTTCTCACCACTATTCCATAAAGGCCAGATTTGTAAAGTTCATAACTGAGTTGTCCTGTTAACAGATTCTCTCACATGAGGGGTGGCTCTGTGTGTTATTTGAACAAAAAAAACTATTGATCTTTTTCCTTCCAATGCACAATTATGCACTACTGGAAAAAATAACATTACTCCTGGACAGTGTCCTCCACCCTGTGCATGGAGCTGTTGCAAAACTGGAGAGCTCCTTTAGTGACACACTGTTGCATCCTAGGTGCACTTTTATGGCTAAAAATTTAGCTCTTCTAAAAACAAAGATGAAACCAAGCCCTTTAGGCGTTTAAGTATTTAATAGACACATTTGGCCTAACATGGAGGGACAGCGTTTACTCTCATATTTCCCTAGCCCAGCCCTTCTAATTCAAATTCTTAAATAGCATTTAGCAATCACTGTTTATCTTCTAACAGCATGAGCTCAGTGTCCGTGTCCCAGAATGTATTCCCCCCGCCTGGAGCCCCTGATAGCGAACCGGGCACTGCCAAGATCCGAATGTACTATTGATATCGGCTGCTTGCTGACGTCTGCCTGGCCGTCTGATACATTACTTATCAGAACATTACACAAGATGGCCTTTGTGTTCTCTGCATGACCTACTGTCCTAGATGCACTCACTAAAACAGGGAAAAAACTATAAAATCTTAATTACATAAGAAATGTTCCGTTGCACGTACAAATAAACATATTGCTTCCTCCCAGCAGCATCGTTTACACTTTTTTAAATCACCATACTCTGTTTCTTTTGATCTAAGTATGCTATTTTTGATAACTGTACAGTATAATTTCTTATGCTGTAAATTTGGGCTTACTGTACACTCACATTTTTTGTTTTCAGATTTTTATCTTTGCTTCCATTTGGCTCTCACTTCGCTGCTGGTACATCCGAATAAAGAATATTTATATTCTATTTTACATCGAGATGTGTAATACAGGAAATTACTGTAAAATACACTGATGTTTGTGGCTGTAATGTGACAAAATGTGCAAATGTAAAAGGATTGTAATAGTTTTGCAGGGCACTGTAACCGAGAGACATTTATTAAATCTTATTCTATTATCCTCCAAATAAATGATGGTTTATTATTGTAAATCTTGTCTAGGCATGGGGCCGACACACGGGTTTTCAGACTTGAGTTTGTATCAAATCAAGAGTTCACAGAAAATGAATTCATGAAATGGAAGGAGGCGGTAAGTGCATTTGCAGATTAAAGAAGCTAAACCGTGAAACTTGACGAGGGAAATGAGACCGCTATTCTCTTTTTCTGTACACATATTCTGTTTTGCAGATGATAGTTGCTGGAATGCAGGTACCAACGCTTGACGAAATCACCAAGAAGGAACAGTCAATTAAGGAAGCTCTGAATTACAAGTTTAACGATAAAGACATTGAGGATGTGAGTCAGTTTTAACCAGTGTTGATGGTTGTTTGCCGTCTCCTGCAGTGAACTGAAATGACCCCTTTATCAAACTCCTCCACAGATTGTCAAAGAGAAGGACAGATTCCGAAAAGCACCACCTAATTATGCCATGAAGAAAACACAGTTACTTAAAGACAAGGTGAAATTATATTAGATATATGCATGTGCACATTGAATTTTAATTATCTTCACGGTATCTTTACTTTTTTAAATTGAAGGCTATGGCAGAGGAAAGTGGCGATGGTGAGAAGGTAAAAACAATCCAGGATGAGCTGAATGAGCTTGAGGAGAGGGCTGAAGCACTTGACAGGCAGAGGACCAAGAACATTTCAGCCATCAGGTAAAAGGACCGTTTATCCTAATTAAAGTATGACAAAAGGAAGTTAAAGTTTTACAAGATTTTTTTTTTCATTCAAACTGTATTTTTTAAAATACATCTTTTAAAATACTAAATTGTCCATTGATTGATCAGAATCAGAAAGGGTTTTATTGCCAAATTTTTCCTTCTTCTTTTCACTGGCAGCAGCAATAATAAACCTAGAATTTATTAAGCTAAATGTAGCAGACATTTAATCCACTTTAAAAACTCTCCTGATTTCTGTCATCCAGCTACATTAACCAGAGGAACAGAAGCTGGAACATTGTTGAATCTGAGAAAGCACTTGTGGTAAGCATCCAGACTGTTTGTTTTGTCATTTCATTCAATACTGTGACTTAAAAAAAACATTCTGAGACTATTTCTATATTTTCATGAAACATTCAAAGTTTAAAGGAAAGAATAAGCTCATGGTTACGTTAAATATAGATTTCCAAAAATTTTAAATGGGACAATGAAATTAGGAGGTGACACTTTAAAGTGTGTTTAACTTCCTTATTGGCACAGTTACACGATACAGGGGAGACGATGCGATATATTGCGATACTATGAGTAAGATGATATATTTTGATTTTTAAAACTTAATTAAAGTGTAGAAAAACTCACAACATTCTAAACATTCCAACCTGTTTCAAACTGAACACATCCAGTTTTATTAATAGATCTAGTTGATCCACTGGAACAATGTGAAAACAGCCACAAACTACCAGTCATACTCGTAATTTTACTACAAAAATGAAAGAAAAAATAAATAAGATCGATATTTTGCTTTTGAATATTGATACAATATCGCGAAATAAAATATTGCGATTTATCGGAGTATCGATATTTTCTTACATCCCTGGTGAAAACTGTCCAGTTCCGGTCACCAGGCCATTTCTTGTTGCTTCTCTGATCCCAGCTTTGTGCTCTTACTGCATATTTTCAGTCATTTCTTTCACAGTTGCATTGAATCCACACAGCACTGTTATAAATTGTACAGGTTGAATACCTGTGTGGGAAAGGACTGCACACCAAATCAGAATCAAATTGTGTTTGCACATTTTCCTGGACTGATCTGATCTTTCTGTGTAGAAATGACCTCAATCAGAGTTCTGCACCTGAGTCTGGTACTGATGTACAAGAATGTTTAAGCCATTTTACATAGTGTGTGAGAACATGTATATCAACTAGTTCTAATGTGGTTGTGTGAAGGCTTTAAAAAAAAGTTTTATTTCCCTTTTTTTTTTTTTTCAGGCTGAAGGGCAGAATTCCAAAAACCAACAAATGGACCCCTTCACTCGAAGACAGTGCAAGCCAACCATGGTGTCGAATGTACGTTTTCTATAATAAAAATCACTGTCTTTGACATTTTACCTCATAGTTCCATTTAAGTTCCCTGATCTAACTAATAAAAGTTCTGTATGTTTTTACAACACGATTTAGGTATTTTATGACAATACAAATAAGATTTTGATGTTCTGCACTTTATAAATGAACAATGGAAGTATAAAAAGCTAATTTCATCTAGTTGACTAGTTAGGCTATCTGCTGGGGTAGCCAACCGTTAACAGTGATGTAGCTTGTAGCTTACCTATGTATTCAAAACAGCGATTTGCTTCTATTTCATTTTGGGAACTGACTTTTTTTCCCTTTTTTTTCTTTTTTTGGTTCTCAGGCCAGAGATCCGTCGGTCCATGCAGCAATTCTTGCTCACCTGAACCAAAAGTATGGGTCAGGGTCAGGAGGTGCGGATTCGGCTAGCACAGAGAAGAACAAACTGGTAAGCAGACAACACTTTCACATCAGAATGTTTGGAGAGCTAGAACAGATCCTTGGGGTCCTTTACAGTATCAATTTTCTTCTTTTTTTCATTAGCAGTGGGGTTTTTTTTTGTGCTTATTTTCTTTTAGGACCCAACAAACCCTAAAGACAAAGATGTCCCCAAGCCAACCACTGACCTCTCAGAAGACTTGTTTAAAGTTCATGACTTTGATGTTAAGATTGACCTTCAGGTTCCTAATGCAGGTGAGATGGTTTCTCTTGTTCATGGTTTGTGTTGAGGTTCACTGCCTTCATAGATGGACCGCTATCCTGCTTGCTTACAGTTCAAGATAAAGTGCCTTGCAAAAGTATTCATACCCCTTAACCTTTTCTATAATTTGTCACATCAAACAAAAAAATCTTATTTTATTGGGATTTTATGTAATCAGTTAACACAGAGTCTCACTCTGCTTTGTGGAGCCATCTTTTGCTGCTGTTACAATCTCTTGGGTGTGTGTCTCTTCCAGTTTTTCATGTCTAGACACAACATTTTTCTCGATTCTAGTTTTGAAAACAGAACGAATGGAGAACATTTGTGAACATCTGTTTTCAAGTCTTGCCACAGATTCTTATTTGTATTTAGGTCTGGACTTTATCTTGGCTGTTCTAACACATAAATTGTAACTCTAGCTGTGGGTTTAGGGTGGTTATATAGCTGGAAGGTGAATCTCCATCACAGTCTCAAGTCTTTTGCAGCCTCTGCTTTCAGGATTGCCCCGCATTTATGGAATTGCACTGCTCTGGGTGGCTGCATGTTGGAGTGGTTCTGTTGGCTACATATTGAGTTTTGTTTTTTCGGATATTAGCACCTTGACTTTCTTGACGAAAGATTGTATTTTTGGGCTGGTATTCTTTCTAGTTTTTGTTGCTGTGAAGTTGTAAGGATTTTTGCTGATAATCTTTTACTTTTTGATCATTTATTATGCGTAACCATGGCAACAGGGTAATTTACTTCCGGAAGCAGCTGATTAACATAGCAAAAGCTAAAATAATACCTCAACTGAAGCCACAAATCCCTGATGAGTTGAGAAGGAGGAGGCGTGGATGCAGAGCAGGAGTAAAAAGGAGACAGAGAAGGAGGAAGTTCAACCATCTCTTCCATCGATGCCTTGACAACCGTTTACTTTCCACCTTCAGCTGTTGCCAACAATGCATGTGATGTCATCAGTTCCGTTGTCGCTATAATGGTCACAGGAAGCTGACAAAGCCCTGCAGGGTCATTTTTAGACCATAAAACTGGATGAGTCGATTCAAAGCACATGGAGAGGACATTAATGCCATGACTGAGTGTGTGACTGCCTATATAAACTTCTGTGTGGACAACATCATCCCCACTAGAACAGTGAGATGCTTCCGTAATAACAAACCCCGGATCACCAGTGACCCAAAGGAACTCCATCCATCCATCTACTTCCGCTTATCCGGGGTCGGGCCGCGGGGGCAGCAGCTTAAGCTTAAGGACACCCAGACTTCCCTCTCCCCAGCCACTTGTTCCAGCTCCTCAGGAGGAATCCCAAGGCGCTCCCAGGCCAGCCGAGAAACATAGTCCCTCCAGCGTGTCCTGGGCCTTCCTCTGGGCCTCCTCCCAGTGGGACGTGCCTGAAACACCTCACCAGGAAGGCGTCCAGGAGGCATCCTGACCGGATGCCCGAGCAACCTCAACTGACTCCTCTCGATGTGGAGGAGCAGCGGCTCTACTCTGAGCCCCCTCCGGATGACTGAGCTTCTCACCCTATCTCTAAGGGAGAGCCCAGACACCCCACGGAGGAAACTCATTTCAGCCGCTTGTATCCGTGATCTCGTTCTTTCGGTCACCACCCAGAATTCGTGACCATAGATAAGGGTAGGAACGTAGATTGACCGGTAAATCGAAAGCTTCACTTTTCGGCTCAGCTCTCTCCTCACCACGACAGACCGGTACAGCGCCCGCATAACTGAAGATGCCCTACCAATCCGTCTATCGATCTCCCGCTCCATTTTTCCCTCATTCGTGAAAAAGACCCCCAGATACTTAAACTCCTCCACTTGGGGAAGGACCTCATCCACGACCTGGAGAAGGCACCCCACCCTTTTCCGGGTCAAGACCATGGCCTCAGATTTGGAGGTGCTGATTCTCATCCCAGCCGCTTCACACTCGGCTGCGAACCGCTCCAGCGAAAGCTGTAGATCACGTTCCGATGAAGCCAACAGGACCACGTCATCTGCAAAAAGAAGAGACCCGATCCTGAGTCCACCAAAACGTATCCCCTCAACACCTTTGTTGCGCCTAGAAATCCTGTCCATGAAAGTTATGAACAGGATCGTGACAAAGGGAAACCTTGGCGGAGTCCAACTCTCACCGGAAACAAGCCCGACTTACTGCCAGCAATGCGAGCCAAACTCTGGCACCGGTCGTACAGGGACCTAACATCCCGTATCAAGGGGCCCGGTACCCCATACTCCCGGAGCAGCCCCCACAGGGCCCCCCGAGGGACACGGTCGAACGCCTTCTCCAAGTCCACAAAACACATGTAGACCGGTTGGGCGAACTCCCACGCACCCTCCAGGATCCTGCTGAGGGTGTAGAGCTGGTCCAGTGTTCCACGGCCAGGACGAAAACCGCATTGTTCCTCCTGGATCCGAGGTTCGACTATCCGTCCCAAAGGAACTGTTAAGAAAAAAAAGAGCCTTCAGGGAAGAAGACAGAAATTATTGAGGAGTATACAGAAGGAACTTAAGGTCAAGATCAGAGACAGCAAGGAGGCAAACAGGAAGAAGCTGGAGAGCAAACTATAGAGGAACAATATCAGAGATGTCTGGTCAGGAATAAAAAAGATCACAGGCTTTTAGCACTGGAAGGATTGGATGGATGGAAGTCTGGACAGAGCCAACCAGCTCAGCATCCTTGTCTCCTATTCCCAGGCAAACAGACATCCCATTCTCCTCTGACCCACAGCTTTCCTGTCACACCTCGGATGTTTTTATCCTTCACCTCAGTCATTGACTCTTCTGCTTAGTCTTCAACCAAATCAGGAGATGCAACTGCTCCTTTTGCTTCTCCCTCCCACTTGTCTGTCTTTAGAAGTCAGGTGAAGAGGCAGCTGGAGAGACTGAACTGGAACACGGCAGCACTTCCAGATGGTTTCAGCCCCAGAGTCCTGAAGGCCTGTGCAGAGCAGCTCTGTGGGATTCTGCAGCACCTCTTCAACCTTAGCCTAACTCAGGAGAAGGTTCCAGTGTTGTGGAAGACATCCTGCCTTGTTCCAGTACCAACAAGAACTCACCCATCAGTCATCAACAACTATAAACCTGTTGCCCTGACATCCCACATCATGAAGGTCCTGGAGAGACTCCTGTTGGCCCACCTGAGTAACCAAACTAGAAAGTATCGGGACCCACTGCAGTTTGCTTATCGCTGTGGAGTTGGAGTTGAAGACGCCATCATCAACCTGCTTCAACCAACCCACTGTCATCTGAAGAAAGCAGGCAGCGCTGTGATGATCATGTTCATCGATTTCTCCAGTGCATTTAACACAATTCAGCCGGATTTGCTTTGTCAGAAACTCCTGAAAACACAGGTGGAGCCCTTAACAATCGCCTGGATCAATGACTACCTGACAAACAGATCACATTTTGTGAGACTGAAGGATTGTGTGTCAAACCAGGTGGTCAGCAGCACAGGAGCACCACAGGGAACTGTACTCTCACCATTCCTTTTCACTCTGTACACCTCAGACTTCCAGTATAAGTCAGAGACCGACATCAGGGTTCATACACTCATGAAAAACCTGGAAAAGTCATGAAATTTTAAAATAAAATTTCCAGGCCCTGGAACAATTTTGGAATTTTACAAAATGTATGTTCACTCAGCTCATGCAAGCTAAAATGAATGAGTTCAAAATGACAAGGAAATGCAATTTCAACAATGCGTGGCTTTTTATGGACAAATATCAAATCTGGCTGCCAAAGGATGCAGACTCAAGACACACTGTAAGCTAGTGTAGGTTATGCAGTTAAACATTTGATATTTCAAATGTAGGTGAGGAGAAGTCTGTTCTGATACACGGGGGCTGGTCACTTTACATGCAGCTCCCTCTCCTGGCAAAAGTAAGAATGACTTAAGTAATAACAAAAACTTTAAATTTCAGTAAGCAAGTGTTTAGCAACTGAATGGGATTGCGGTCAACACTTTGATAGGCGAACTTGAAGTCAAATAGTATTTACAAGCATATTCTTTAAAACTCAAATGGGTTTTGCATGATGTGTTCATTAAAAAAATATTGTTTAAGTTAGAATTGCAAAATACTGAAGTGTATTGCATTCGCTTAAAAAAAACTTTTTCTGAATAAACGACATTAGTTTTTCTAAACAAAAATGAAAAAGCTCTGTTTTTCTGAATTAACGAGATAAACTGGGGGACAGAAAATCTGATGGGGCAGTACACCTGAACAGGCGCAAATTCCTCCGGTGTCTGTGCAAAGCCGACCAAATAATACGCCTAATAATCCTATCTACATTGTTTAGAGACGAGAGTATTTCCCAGTTTCTCATTCCCAAAACAAAGTAACAGGGAATCAAACTCAACAAACGACTTGCAGGGTGTACCCCGCCTTTCGCCTGATGACCACTGGAGATGGGCACCAGCCCCCTGCAAAACATAAACGGTATAGGCGATGGATGGGTGGAAACTGGACATGTTTGAGTTTCTCTTACGTAGCCAGTTAATAATGCCTACAGGCAAAGAACATTTATTCATCCATCGTCTATACCGCTTATCCTTGGAGGGTTGCGGTGCGGCTGGTGCCTATCTCCAGGTGGGGTACACCCTGGATATGTCGCCAGTCTATCGCAGGGCAATGCCATGGAATGCCCCCCCTCAGTTTCTCATTAATTCAGAAAAACAGAGCGGTATTTGTTTGTTTTTGTTATCTTGTTAATTCAGAAAAAACATTTTTTTCTTTTTAGGTAAATGCAATACGCCTCCATAGAAAAATGCTTGTAAACAGAATCAAAATCAACCAATAAATGCAGGTTACACTTTAAATTGATGCACGAATGTGTTATTTTTAGGATATTGCTTTATAACTTAACCCTGCTTTAAACTTCTCCATAACTTTTTGCCTGACCTGTCTGGTTTGTCCCTTGTTCTTTCTGCTGTGATTAAACCACAAAAGGATGGATTCTGTTTACTAATTAGGTAACTGCTGAAGCCTAATAGTTGCAATAGATTTTATTTAAAGGGGACATATGCCTCTTTTAAAACAAGTTATAATAGGCTATGGTCTGTACAAAACATGTTAATGACATTCTTCGCACAAAATCACTCTCACATAAAGTGATCTCACCAGCTCAATTCTTGACCATTTCAGTCCTTTTCAGAATGAGCTGTTTAGAGGGCTCTGTTACTTTTATGCAAATTAGTGGTTGCAGACCACGCCCACCCATCTTGTTACCAGGCTGCTGGTTTGCCTCACATGAGAATGGCATGGAATTGGTGTTGGTGGGGGTGGGGTTTGTGGTGAGGGGCCGTTATATGCAAACCGCGCTTATTGTGAGGTCCCAATAAGGCACTTTTTCTAACGGCTTGTAGAAGCACAAGGTTTTTGACAGCAAAAATTTGCAAAGGAAAATGAATGGATGGTTTTTATTCATGTTTGGAGTGTTTATAGAGGCAGCAGAGACCCAAAATGGCAACACAAAACTTTGAAACAAGTAAAATTTGCATAATATGTCCCCTTTTAAAGGTAAGAAATAGATAGTCCGACAAAGCACCACTTTGTGTTGCTCTGTCACCAAAAATCCCAATAAACACTAAACTATTTGATGACAACATGCTCAAATGTGGGAAGTTTGTTTTTCGCAAGGCATGTAAGACAACACTGTAGCACACATGTACAAATAAATGTCCTGTTTTTCTGCAGAAGCTAAATCTCTTTCTGTGAGCTCCAACGCGCTGCCGGTGAAGGACGGAGCTCCTCGGCGCTCCCTCAACCTGGAGGACTACAAGAAGAGGAGGGGTCTGATCTGACGTGGGCAGCATCTCACATGCCGGAACCACATTGCATGTGTTGTAGGTTTTCTGAGAAAGAGTACGCGTGTGTTTGACAGAGAGAGAGAGAGAGAGAGAGAGAGAGTGAGTGTGTGTGTGAGCAAGTCAGCGAGTGAATGTGTGTGCGTGAGTGAGTCCAGGAGAATGTTTGTTTGAGAAGCAACAGACTCTTCATCCAAACAGAGAAATTACTGATGGAACAAATGCGCCAAGCATCACTGTTGGAAGAAACATGTCCAAATATCTGTTGTCCTAGCATTAGCCCCAACCAGCTGGTGTACTGAGGAGTTTTTTGTTGTTGCTTTCCTTTTTATTTAACCTTTTTTTTTCCCTTTCCCTCTCTCAACTCGAGTCTCATAAGCGGCAGCACATTCGGACACTATCTTAGAAGACTTTGGTTGTTGTGTCATTTTTATGTACTGGACATCTGACGGGAGTGGACGAGCTCTCCCTTTCCAACAATCACACAATGTTGTATACCTTTTACCTGCCATAAATGTACAATCATCTGCCCTTGCAGTCCATCCCGAAATGGACCGATCTTGTGGGTTTTGCAGTGTAGAGGATTATAGTCCGTTTCGAACCATAACGCAGCCATCCAAGCTGAGAAAGAAAGAAAGAAAGCGTTCGGAACGCGAGAGCTGGACACTGGTGACTTTTTAGCTCTTCAAAATAGATAAACAGAGGAACTATTTTCTTTAGCCTGGTTATAAAGGTGAAGCTTCATCTCTCTTATCTTGTTTGGTTGTTCATGGCATTATCGCCCCCTGCTGTGAACTCCCAGAGCAGATTCTCCATGTTAATGATTGTGTCAATAGTAAGTTCTTGTATTGATGTGGCATGCCATGTAAATATGCATTTTCAAGTGAGTGCGGAAAAGAATAAAGAGGCACTGTTTCATATCTATTGTGTCCATTTGTTTGCCAAGCTAAAAAACTTGAGTTGGTTGCAGCTCAGGGCCTATGGTGATTAATTCATATAAATAATAAATCAGACTGAAATAACCCTAGTCTAATTAGTTCTTTGGTGACGGTATTTATATTAAACCATCCTCTGTTTTCCTATTTCTTCCTACTAAATGTAGTTTTTTTTTCTTGGTATCGGAAAGTAGTTGAATGTAACCTTCAAGTCATTAGGAAGATACTGTTTTGTTTAAATAAAGCTTCAATCTGAAAACAAAGTAGTCTGACATTTTTAGAGGGCAATGAGATCGAGGAACAAGAATTTTTTTTAAAAACACTGGGAATAACTTTATTATGGTTATTATAACCCAGGTGTTTATTTTAAGTAGCATTTTGAATTTAATGGGTGACATTTTTCTACCAAATGAGGCAGTGTTTCCCTTTTTACAATGTACAGATAATAAATTTGAATATTGTTAAAACATTAACGGAATTCATTTCAAAGAAAGGAAAGTTATGTATAGGTTCATTGCACACTGAGGGCAATGTTTTAATGAAACCCTAATTGAGTTTCAAATGTACCAGAACCATAAAAAAGGATTGTAAATACAGAAATGTCAGCCAACTGAAAAGTATGTCTTTGCACTGTATGTAGGATGATAAACTCAGGACTCCTTTTGCAGGAATTTGTGCATCAATGTGGCTCTGATGGGGTGGTAAGGAAGCTCAGGTTCCTTTAATGGCACTTAGGGAGAAAGATGTATGGCATCCTACCAGTTCGCCCCACTAGGCACCATGCATGCACCTGCAGTTCATTCTATATACCATATATTCAACCATCTTCGCCCCCTGGTGAGTTCATTGGATCCGCTGCAGTTTGCCTATCAGCCTGGCGTCGGGGTGGATGACACCATCATCTACCTGTTGCACCGAGCTCTGACTCACCTGAAGAAGCCTGGGAGGAACATGTTCTTTGATTTCTCCTGTGCTTTCAACACCATTCAGCCAGGACTCATGAGGGACAAGCTGGAGGACAAGTATGTGAGGACAAAGGGCTGTGTCTCCGACATTTCTGCTGCTGTTCTTTGCACCATCTGTTTTTATCTCAGTTCATATTCTGTTAATTGCTTGTAAATACTTTACTTTTTTTTTTACTTTTTATTGCACAGCCTCTCATGCACATTCTGTAAATATTCACTGCTTTTTAAGCAAACGGGAATAGAAAAAGATTATCATCTGTTCCAGCTATAAAAACGGAACAGATTACTAAAACACGAGAGTTTTAAGCCTTTGCAGCTGTAGTGCTTTAGGACAAATGTCGACGTGGTTAAAACTCACTCGCTCACCAAAAGTGTTTACTGGTGCCAGCTGATCAGCTCGATTCTTGCCACCTTTAATGTCAACAACCCAAGATACTTGCAAACTACAATTGGGGTTTGTTTCCCCCCTCAGTGTGCTTCTTTTAAAAAACCACACAGCTGCACAAATACATAATTCATAACAATGCTGTGTTTTTATTCCCATATTTTATTGTTGAGGAAAAATACACCCCCTGGATCGTGTGTCGGTTGAAACAATGTAAACGAAGGCGTCTCCTCTCCCAATATGGCGGACGAGTTGACGTGTCGCTGTAGCGACGGGAGCAGAGCGGCTCATTTCCCGGAGCAGTTCCTGCTCCACGTATAGAGAAGCTCACTTATCCTCCTTGGCAGATAATGATATTTGATCATACTTATCCAACGGGACGTCCCCTCTCGCGTCTAACCTTTGAACCTCAGCGACATCCAGAAGACCGGAGAGCCAGCGAGCTTCGAGTTTTTATCACACGGTACGTTTGGAGATGAGTTTTACTAGCTAGTTAGCCTGTTAGCTTTTAGCTGTGGTGGAACTCTCAAGTACAAGTTTTATAGCGTGTGGCACAGCAACCAGTGATGCCTTTTAATCATAATTGTTTTTTTCACATCTCCGTGCATTTCTGCCAGTTTTTGAAATCATTAAAATGCACCACACGCGATAGAGCAGGCATTAAATCGGTTAGCGTCGTAGCTGTGGATAAGTCGTTTATTACCAAGAGTTCTGTGTGGATTCTTTTGCCCTGCTATATAGACTTGAATATTTTTCCTGTAATTAAAAATATTAGCTTATATTAAATATGCGTCATGTCTAATATTAGGAGATCTCGATCCTGCCTGTTTTAATGCACACTGCTCTGTGCCTCGCAAAAGTAGTCATTTTAGTTCACTTCAGTGGACTTTCTTGGATTTTTAAGTGATCCTCCAACACAAAAAAAACCTGCAAAAAAAAAGATAGAAGTGTTCAGCATTAAAATCTCAAAACAATGCCTAAATCTCATAATCTAAAACGCTCAACTGCAGCCACAAAACCCTGATGAGTTGAAAAGGAGATGCCATGGATACAGAGCAGGAGCAAAGTGGAGAGGGAGAGAAAAGGAGGAGGAAGTTAAACCATCTCCATCAATCATATTGGGCAATGTGAGATCGTTGGCAAACAGGTTTGGTGCTGAGAGGATCCTCTGGAGATTGGTGTGCAAATAAAAGGATTCTTCATAAAATGAACATTATGGACAACCTTGAGCATCCTCTACATAAGACTGTCATACAACTACAGAGCGTCTTCAGTCAGAGGCATCTTCAGATCTGGAGAGTGCTACAGGAGATCATCCCTCCCCACAGCCATCAGCATCTCCAAGAAATCTTTGAAGGAACTTGGATAATGAGTTGGAACAACATTTAATTTGCCTTTGGGATTAATAAAGTAATTTTAAATTTGAATTGATTTGAATAACTTTACCATCCATCTACACTGTTAGCAAGGCAGGGGGTGCATTTATTCAGAGGAGCAGGCAGAGGCCCATGGGAACTTTGGAGGAGCTGCAGACATCTACAGCTCAGGTGGGAGAATCTGTTGACAGATGACTCATTGTGCGTTTCACAAATTTTTTTTCTTTTTGGAACAATGGTGGAAGGTGCCCTAGTCAAATGAGACCAAAATGACCCATTCTGGAATATGTGCAAAATTCCTTGAAGACAACCAGTTGGTGGCAGCAAAGGACGGGGGAGGGAGTTTCAACTTCCAGCAGCACAGTGATCCCAAAAATACACAGGTTTAGTTCAAAGCATTCCCGTGTGTCACAACAGGCAGACCTTGGTCCGGTTGAGAAACTTGTGGCCAGACTTGGAAATTTGATTTCCATAGCTGATGTCCATTAAATCTGGCTGAACTCCATCTGTTTAGTGACAAAGAGCGGGTCAAACATTTTCGCTGTCTAGATGTGCAAAGGTGGGAGAAACATACCTAAAAAACAAAAAACAGTGTCTCCAACTGCAGCGGAAGATGACTGAAAAATACAAATGCACGCCACACTTTTCAGAATGTTGGCTGTAAAATGCGCCATCTTGTGTTGGTCTTTCGCATAAAATCCAAAGAAAATATATCAAAGATTGTTGTTGAAATGGGAAAAAAAGTTCACGGGGTCTGTATTTTTCAACTGAACTTGATTGAGGTTGAGCTTGGCTGTGTCTCTTTGTGGTTTCAGGATGCAACATGTCTTGGTTAACTGAGTTGGCTGGAAAAGCTGAAAACTTCCTGAATAAAGTGGACCAAGGAGCTGCTACTGCCCTGAGCAAAAACCAGGGAACTGGATCCTCCTTTTCCTCATCCTACGGTGAAGAATCTGCCGTCACAAATGAGTATATTTCTGCTGCGTACGACACCGAGCCAGCTGCGACACATCGCGCCTACCCGTCCTCTCGCGATGCGCCCAGTTACATCTCTGCTGTGGCCAGCAACGTTAAGAAATCCAGCGCCACTCTCCTTGCTGGGACAGCCAACGTGCCCGCCACATCCTCCGGTTCAGGTTCTGGCAGCGGTGTCTCAAACCCCGCCAAGACCTCGGCTGGCTTTGTGAGGCCCAAGAAGAGCGAGGTGGATGTGGACGATGACATGCTCTTTGACTTCCTCAATAGCTCGGACCCGCCGGACAGCGGCAGCAGCAGCAGCAGGAGGGATTCGAGAAGAGAACTGGTGAAAGCTGCGACTCCGGTTATGGAAGTGCAAAGCCCGACGCCTCCACCTTCTGTTACCCCCCGCACCAACCTCTCAGCCCCATCCACGCCCCCTTCTACTCGTGGGGTGTCGAGGGCCTCGAGCATGAGCTCGCTGTCTGCCCACAGCATCAAAACCTCGGAGGAGATTTCTGCCAAGGAGCAAAGTCAAGGTTGGAGCTCAACGAGAAACTCTTCTTCTTCTTTTTTTAAAGCTACTTCCAATCTGAATGCCTTGTGTTTTTCCCTCTTTCCTCTCTGCCGCAGAGACACCGGAGAGTTCTGACTCTGGCTCTGCGCCCCCGCAGGAGACCAGTCGGCCGGAGCCCGCGGTCTCCCCCACAGAGGAACCACAGAGCCAGGTCCTGTCCAGCTTGCGCCTTGAGAACCAGCTGCTGCGCAACGAGGTGGCCTCTCTCAACCAAGAGATGGCCTCTGTCATCCAGAGAGCCAAAGACTCACAAGATGGTGAGTAAACCTCACCAAACCGCACACTTATGCCTCAACTATCTACGTCGCTTTCTTCAGTTTTCAACATTCAGTTTCATTACCTCCCTGCAGAATTAAATCAGGCCCGCTTGCGTGCGGACAAGTGGAACTCAGAGCAGTCGCAAGCCGACCGCACGTTAAGAGAACTTCGCTCCCAGGTCGAGGACCTCACCGAAGCTCTCTCCGCCAAAGACGGCCAACTTGCAGTCTTGAAAGTCCGACTCGACGAAGCCGATCAGCTGCTGAAATCGCGCAGTTTTGCACTGGAGGAAGCTCAGAGGGAAAAGTCAAGGTACCTTCTGTCGTCGCTGTTCGAGTATCAAAAGTCGGTTTAGATAAAAATCCTGATTGTGGGAATTATTTTCTCGATTCTTGCGTAGAATAATGCAAGACCACACAGAAGGGAGCAGCGTGCACTCCGAAGCGCTGGAAAAGGTACAGGAGAGACTGCGAGAAGCAGAGCTTTCCGTCAGGAGGGAGCAGGACAGCTATCGGCAGATGCAGGTGAACACTCGTGCTGACTGAGTACGCAATGAATCAACGCGCACTTAATCAGTGCTCTGGTCTTTGTGAAGAGCGAGTATGCTGACAGGCTGGGCAAGTTGGAAGCTGAGCGTCAGACCCTCGCAGAGACGGTGACCGCGGCAGAGCGCAGAGCGGCGGAGGAGAGGCTCAGGGTCGACGACCTTCAGAAGCAAGTGAAAAGTGCCAAAGCAGCGGCCGAGTCTGCCAAGCAGGAGTTACAAGACTATAAGCACAAAGCTTCGCGCATCCTACAAGTAAGGCTTAGTGTTGGCCTGAAAATTAAAAAATAAATAAATAAACACAGTACCTTGCTTAGTATAAATACCCCTTTTTTTCTCGGTTTTGTCAAATTACAACCAGAAATCTGAATGCATTTTATTGGAATTTAATGTGATGCAAAACATAAAGTAGGTCATTCTTCTCAAATTCAATCACTCGTTCTCAAATTAAGGAAAACGATGGTTTTCAAAAAGTATGCCAGGTAAATGTATAAATACCATAAGTCTGGAGGAGCTATAGGGATCCACAGCTCTGGTGGGAGAATGGACCAACATGATAACTGTTAGTTGTGGACTTGACGGTTCTGGCCCTTCAAGGAATAGTGCGTAAAATAATCTTTTCACTCTTTTACATCAAAGCATATTCAAGTGTTTAAATGGCCTAGTCAAAGTGGAGGTCTAAATCTAGTCGAGAATCTGTTTAGACTGTGTTTTTGAGAGTTACGGCTGCACAATATTAGAAAATCAAGCGATGGCGATAAAATTGGAAAATATTGCGACAATATCAGTTTCCATATATGTCCGCTCTCTTTCCTCTCTTTCTCATCTGTGTTTCCATCAGTAAATATTACATCAGCACGATAAATGCAACTTTATAACACTTGGCTTATATTAGCCGATGGTTAGTGCACTCCAAACGGCCCTTTGCGGTGTGAATGTTGCACACACTGATATTGCTATGACGATGTATTGTGCAGCCCTACTCTCTCTATCCAGTCTAACTGAGCTTGAGCTATTACTTTTCATTTTCCCCTTTCCTCTAGAACTTTGAGCTACTTTGTCGGTCGGTCACATAAAATAAGAATAAAATACGCTGAGGTTTGTGGCCTTAACATGACTATGTTAAAAAGGTTCAAGGGGTACGGATACTTCTGCAAATACTTATATGCATCATAGCTTATGCTTCCTCTGAGCGCTTTCTGATTTCTGTTTTTGCTCCTTATTAAGTCCAAAGAAAAGTTAATAAGCAGTTTGAAGGAGGGGTCGGGTCTCGACATCGGAGATGGTGGCGGTACCATGGTGCTGGAGATGGAGGAACTGCGTCATGAAAAAGAGCTCCAGAGGGAAGAGATTCAGAAGCTGCAGGGGCAAGTGGGAAACCTACGGGCTGAAATACAGGCGAGTTCCCAGATGAGGCGAGAAGAAAGTCTGTGTCTGTTGCGAAACACAAACAATCTTTTCCTCGTAGGATTTGGAGAATCAGGCCCTGGCAGAGGCGGAAACATGGCGGGAGCAGCAGGTCCACCTAGAGGAGCAGCAGGCCGTGCATCATCGAGCCAAGCAGGAGTTAGAGGCTGAGGTGGAGCGCCACAAACAGGTAGGAAGGAGACGGCCATCACGTCTGATGTTCACGTTAAAAAGAACACCGTTTGGGTGGTAATGTTTAGGATAACTGCTGGTCATGGGATGCAGGAGCTGCAGTACCTTGAGGACGAGCACCATCGGGCTAAAATCAGCCTGCAGAGCCGAATCAAAGACAGAGAAGACGAAATTCAAAAACTCAGGAATCAGGTCAGCCATTCCATGGTCCCAGAAAGTATAAATAGGGATTTTAGCCTTGTAATTAAAACAGAAGCATGGTTGGTTGGCAGTTAAGAACAGGCTCCTTGCAATTCATCGATATACATCTTCTTTTTTTTCACTTTTCCAGCTGACAAACAAGACCCTGAGCAGCAGCAGCCAGACGGAGCTGGAGAATCGACTCCACCAGCTGACGGAAACGCTGATCCAGAAGCAGACCATGCTGGAGGCCCTGGGCACGGAAAAAAGCTCCCTGGTTTTCCAGCTGGAGCGCTTGGAGCAGCAGCTGAAGAACGCTCAGGGAGGGCAAAGTGGAGGCCCAGTCATCAATATGAGCACCCTAGAGGGTCCAGGTTAGGAGAAGTTTTTTTGTTGTTGTTTGGTTTCGTGTCAGTATCTATAACTTTGACCACTTTCTTTTTTTATTGATTATATTTAGACAATATAATAAACTTTTTTTTGTGCTTATTTTTAATACATTGGCGGTTAGGGACCCGTCAAAGAAACACACCGGTTCTGTTCAGTGATCAGGACAGTCCAGGCGTGTACGGCAAAGTGCGGAAGGCAGCCAGCACTATTGACCGTTTTAGGTAAGCCGTCAATCTTCTCTTTCGACATTTATAAATCAAATCTTTTCTCCTTATTAAAAAACATTTCTGCTGTCTCACAGCATAAGACTG
The DNA here is from genome assembly GCA_963556495.2 of Valencia hispanica. Taxonomy (NCBI): domain Eukaryota; kingdom Metazoa; phylum Chordata; class Actinopteri; order Cyprinodontiformes; family Valenciidae; genus Valencia; species Valencia hispanica. The sequence continues at coordinate 32,991,934 of OY747720.1, forward strand.
GGAATCTTCCTGAGGCGTTACCCTATAGCCAGGCTTTTTGTTATCCTTTACATGGTGAGTGCTCATTTAAAGGAATATTCCACCCCTAAGTAAAATTTAGTCTGTTGCCATATTCCCCAGAGTTGCTTTAGCTTAGCATAAGCAATGTAAGCAAATGGCAACAGGTAGGATTTCATGCGCAAAAGTCCTGAAATTTACTCTATAGTGATCCTAATTATTCCTGGTGACTTCCATAATCATATTGATTGCAAATGAAAATAATAAGTAACGCAAAGGAATTACGAGAGGCGATTTAGACTTGGGACTACAACACGACAAAGCACCGTTGTCAGCTGCAAGGCGCAACGACATGAAAAAGCCGCCTAAAAGTGATTTACTCTACAAAACTTGCCTTTTACAGTCAATAGGTTGAAATGTTGTAAATATTGTACAGTAAACATGGAGTTGACAATGTTAGATTGTAGTTACACAATTATAGTCATTCATAATAGCCCAGCAACACCCAAAGAATTAGAGAAAATAGAACATTACTTACAGCCATTAATGATGCACTTTGTTCAGTATCTGTACAAAAAATTGATGGGACTGCTGTATTCTTCAGACGCAGTACTATCTATCGGGTGGAATATTGCTATTTTTTTTCTTCGTAGTCCTCTGGTGTAAAATGCTCCTCGCGAACCAGATATTGATGAATTTTCTCCATGGGTATTCTTGGAAGAATTCGAAAGGCAGAAAGCCTTTGTCTTCTTCGTTCCACGTAAGATGGAATTCTGTGAAACATTGCGTTGCTGTAAGAACCATTCTCTTGCATTAGACTTATAACATACTCAAACTATGGCAGTAAAAGCTCTGTGCAGCTCATGCATTTGTGTTTACAAAAGTAGGTGTCTTTTGCGACCGCTACGTCATGTCCTTGAACCTTGCAGCGGCGGCTTACAGCGGTGCTTTGTCGTAATGTGGTCCCAAGGCTAAATCCGCTTCTGATTATTCCTTAATGGCTACTTATCATTTTCATTTGCAATCCATATGATTATTGAGGTCACCAGGAATGATTAGGATCATTTTTGAGTCTCTTTAATGACTTTTGCACACGAAATGCTAGCTGTTACCATTCACTTACATTGTTCATGCTAAGGTACAGCAAACGGGCTGCTGCCAGATTAGGAGAATGAATGAGCTGGTTACAAAATGCTTTTTCTCACTCTGTCACTCTGGGGAATATGGCAACAGACTAAATGTCATTTAAGTGTGGAATATCCCTTTAAACACGGTATGCCAGTTGGTTAAAGAAATCCGAGTGTTTCATCAAACTTTCTCTCTTCAGGCGATACTGCACCTGTGGGTCATGATTGTTCTACTAACTTACACACCTGAAATGCACGGTCGTCCTGATGGAAGATAGAAGAAGATCTATGACCTTGGATGTAAGGAAGCTGCTGGAAAATGAGCTCTGGGACCTGACTCTCCCTGTTTTGCACACATATGCTATGAACTGAAGACGTTTCATCAGATTTACTGTTGGTTTCTTGGGTTGATGGCTGAGAGCTGCATTGGGTTTTGAAAAATAAATACAGAGGGATATATTGTGTTGGTTTCCTGGAAATGATCCTGCATTGTTCTCCTCCACCTAATACTTTCCTTCCTCTGTACTCTTAAGAGATTGTATGTAACACTATGTAAAAAAAAAAAAAGTTTTAATAAACATTTAAGATGAGGAAAAAAAACATGAAATGATCTCCTGGAGATGCTTTAATTAAACCTAACCTATCTATCTTGCTTTGCAAATGCATTCAGCCATTTTCACATTTTGTCTTGTTACGATCACAATTTTATGTAATAGATTAATGCAAAGTAGCACCTTAATATAAAGTGGAACAATTATTATTATACATTGTATTCAATTTTTTTTTACCACCTTCTGCTACAATTACAGCTGCAAATCTATACACTCAAATTTTAGCCCAGTCTTGTTTGGGAAAACAGCTCTAGCTCAGAACATTCATTTTGAACTCACTAAGGATTCTTAGATTTAGGTTCTGGCTTTTGATTGGGCCTTTCTAACATAAATATACTTTGTTCCAAAATGTGTCACTGTAACTCTGGCTCTATGTTTAAAGTTGTCACATTTTTTCATCCATCCATTTTACCATGGATTTTGCCCACTTTCCATATCCCTCCTTGAGAAAAGCATCCCCACTGCATAATACTGCCGCCGCCATGGTTAACAATGGGGATGGTGTGTTCAACTCATGTAAGGGGTTAGTTTTCACCAGACAAAACTTTTTGCATGTAGGCCAAGAAGTTACATTTTAATTTCATCTGACCAGACCACCTTCTTCCTCATTTCTGCTGTGTTCCCCACATGGCTGTCCACTGGGTTCCTTGGTCTAAATGATGCTGTTTGTTTTCCAATAATCTGAGATAAATTTACATGCAGGTGGACTCTGTTTACCATTTTGGGGACATATGAAGACAATTGGTTGCATTTTATTTTTTTCTTTAGGAGTGTCAGAGTAAACCAATCCAAATAGAAACCCATGCCATGGTTTTAAGCTTTTTTTACTTGAAAATCTAGGAAACCAGGTCTACTTTATGTCCCACCTCCTGTTTGTCTATCACATAAGATACTAATAAAACACCCTGAGGTCTGCTTTAATATGACCAACTGTTGAAAAGTACAAGGAGTATGGATACCTCTGCAAATATGACCTGAAGCTTTCGATTCTTGAAATCATACCAGTTAAAGCACTGTAGAAAAAATTTAGTTTGTTACAGGTATCCATATCTTTCTGAATTAGTTTAATTATTATTATTTTTTTATTCCAATCCATCTTGTAGCAGTAGTTTTAGTATTATATTTGTCTGGTTAACTGAACCTCCAATTTTACCAGCGTTGTCCCACCAGATGTTCACAAACTAATTACCATGATATAATACAATCAGAGGTGGGTCGTTACTAGTTGCATTTACTCGGTTACATTTACTTTAGTAACTTTTTTGGAGTACTTTTAGGAGTATTTTAATGTGCCATACTTTTACTTGAGTAATATTATGAAGTATCGCTATTCTTGAGTAAAATTTCTGCATCCTCCACCTGCGATGGGTTACTTCACTGAATGAAGAACAAAGATGCAATAACAAAAAATGCACCAGACGCTGGAGTAAACACTGGAAATTGTCACTACTTCACCCTTCTTCAACATGTATGTATGTATGTGAATTATGTTTTGGTTAGGGTTAGGGTAAGGCATAAGGGTTGGTTTAGGGTTAGGGTTACACACACGCACACACACACTCTCCGGGTACTCCGGCTTCCTCCCACAGTCCAAAAACATGACTGTCAGGTGAATTGGTTCCTCTAAATTGCCCTTAGGTATGAGTGTGTGCGTGCATGGTTGTTTGTCATGTATTAGTCAAATAAGTTTTATATTTTAAGAAATTAAGGTTTAGGTTTTTCTGCCTGAAATTTTTATTTTGTACACGTTATTTATTTGTAATGATTCTTTTTAGTTTAGTCTTTAAAATACTAGAATTTTCACATAACTTCATTTATTTTTTGTGTCAGATGACGTCATTTTTACACATATCAGATGTTCTGATCAGTTACTGATGACTCTAGTCTTTTTACCAAATACCTTTTTTACTCTTACTTGAGTATAATTTTGTATAATGGTTATTCTGCCCACCTTATCTTAATATAGTATAACATTGCATAACATAATTTGATGAGTTGAAATTATATTATATAATGGATTTTTTCAATTAAATAGTTTTATTTGGTAATTAGTTTGAATCATTTTTATTTGATGTCCTGTTCATCACCGCGTCTCTTTGTTGGTCCTCCAGTATCCCACAATGCCCCGCTGCTGAGCTCCTTGTCCACGTCAAACCTGTCAGCGGAGCAGAGCTGATAATGGCTGCAGTTGAGCTGGCACTTTTAGGTCTTTAGACAGCTAACAAACTCTTACACTTGTGACTAAAACTGGCCGCAGACAATAGCGACTCCAACAGAAACCGAAATATAAAACTAATGGCGGTCTCATTGCGCTAGAATGTCTCGTAACTCGCTTGTCCTCATAAGTTCCTTCAGGCGACCGAGCAGCTGTTAGCCGGGTTTAGTGCTCGCTAAACGAGCCTCGGTCAGGAGGAAAGCCGCTGCGCTACACAGCCAAAACTAGTGGATTTTAGACACCGCCGACGTTAATGCAGCGTAGAGTTTATAGTTCAGCTTAATGTCCGTGTTGACCTCGTCACATTTCAGCTCAAACCGTGGCTAGCTCCGCTGTCTCCCTCGGACCGGTTCTGTTGTGTTTTGGTTTGGTTTCCAGCCCCTCTGAGGATGTCTTCCTGGCTGGGTGGACTGGGCTCTGGCCTCGGCCAGTCTCTGGGACAGGTCGGCGGGAGCCTGTCATCGTTCACCGGGCAGATATCTAACTTTACCAAAGACATGCTATTAGAAGGAGTGGAAGAAGTCGGAGGTGAGCTACCGTCCAGTAAGTGTTGTCTCAGTGTTGTCCACACGACCAGTTGGCACACCTGTAGCAGACCAAACACTGGCAGGCTTTCAGTGTTAATCAAACATCAGCTAAGAAATACAAAATAAAAAATAGAGGAAAAGTTTAGATTTGTTCAGTCCAAGTATTTTTGTTCTTTAAGCATTTGACCACTGTGTTTGTTGACAGTCCTGGTAAATGTGTAAAATCCCTTAAAATAACATCCATCTTTGAATGCAGTAATAGTGTCTTTGACGAATCTGCATGTTTAGCTTGTTGACATTTATTCAGTGGGGGAAATAGTTGCTTTAATAATATCTCTAGGTAGTTCAGAGTTGTCTCTTACATCCTGAGCTCTTAAGCTCACAACAATGCATCTGAAGACTCACGTGTTTATGGAACAAGGTTGATTCTGCTGAAAGACTCAACTATGAAAAGTATTTTAGTTTCCACCAGACTTGTATTAAAACATTTCCAAATTACAAACAATGCTGTGCCCTCTAACAAAGTTTCCAGGGCCTTTGGAAGAGAAAAGAGCCCACAGCTTCACAGATCCTCCACTGTACTTAACAATAGGCATGAGGTGTTTTTTTTCCTTCCACATATTGATCTTTTGTTTCTCTCTCAGCTGGAATGTTTGGTGCTAAAAATTGGTTTAATCTGGCTTAAAGCGCACATTCCTACTTTTAAACCCCTGAAAATGTTACATTTTTGTGATGTTACGACAGAAAAGGTATGGGCATATAGATGGCCTAATGGTTGTTATCGGGACTTGTTGACTCTTAGAAGCTGTTCATTCTGAAAAGATAAATATGGATGCTTGCCCATCCTAGTGGTCCAGGACAAAAGAAGGAAAAAGAAAGGAAAATATGTGCAGTGTCATATTTATACTTAAGGGAAAAACAGTAATGGATTACAAATTCAACGCCCCTAAAAAACTAAACAAAAAAAAACTCTGATCATCTTTAATAGTAATACATGTAAAACAGAATGAGAGCCTGAATGGCAGCCGGTGAAATGAGCTACCTCCAGAGGGTGTTCTGACTCAGCATTTTCAATATACACTCATGTTCAAAAACGTATAACATTATTAAACATTTTATTTATGTAAAGGATTTAATTCAACAGAGAAGGAAGCAATTACAAGAGTATCCTCATCCATGCATCGTAGCACATGGCCCTAACCCAGTGTGTCCCAACCCTGGTCCTCAATGCACACTGGCATGCATGTTTTACATGTTTCCCTGCTTTTACACACCTGTTAAAGCCTGTTAATCAGCCATCAATTGAAATAGGGTGAACTAAAGCAGGGAATCATCTAAAACTAGCAGGGCAGGTTGCCTTGACGGGTGTGGTTGGGGAACACAGCCCTAACATTTATCTGATTTTTCTAATCTTTTTTTTTTTTTAGAAACTCAAAACAAAGTACATGAACTAACATATCGGTACGAGCTACAAGACGTAGGAGTTTTCAGAATCTGATGTATTTATCGGACTGGGGTGGGGAAGAAGGATTTTCATAAAGAAAATCAATGAAAAGGGTCCAAATTAAATCCCTGGCTGATCGGAACCACTACTGAGGAATTAGATGGAAGTAAGACAGGCACCTTAACATTTTGTGCTTCTGTAGTTTTGGTTGTTTTGTACCCAACTTTGTTTCCAGGCTACAAAATAAAGCTTTTTTCTACACGACGTTTCAAATTGACGATGAGTCTTTTCACACCCACCTGCACTGCATTTTTCCATCTGCTGATGGTTTCAAGTAATCTTCTGTAATCTCCTTATAGTTTACTGTAAAAGAAGAAAAAAAGAAGTGGCTTCGTGACTACAATAAATAAAAAAAAATCACCACCAGCAGTCAGTGGCTTTGGTTACATCAACGATCTGTTAATAACCCCTGATATATAACTAGATTAATCTGACTCCAACTAAATAAGAACAAAAGTCAATGGAAACATGTTGAAAAATGAAGTATTTGGAAATAATTTACAATAAAATTGAGCATGTTTATGATTATCTCGATAATTCATCAACATGCCTAACATCCTAGAGAATTGAGCTGAACGGGTTCAGAGTGCAGGTAGGAATTGACAAAATAGTAATGCGCAGATGGGATATTATTGTATGAATTGGTGAAAGGGGGGAACTGACTTGGAGCCAGTGAAACAAGTTCAACCAAATGTTTGGGATTCCAGTGAAGGATGAAACCATTGCTCTGGTTGCAACACCAACCTCGTTTCTCATGTGTCGTCAACCCAGATGTGACTTTGAGCAAAAAACAATTCAAATTATGACGGAAACATCGACCTAGTGTTGCATCCTGTAGTTTACATGATATCGTCTTATTTAAGTCTTTCATACATTACACATGGTGTGATTATGTTTGTCAGATCTGTGTGGTAAAATTAGAGCATGACGGCTTTTTTTTTTTAAACGATCTCTAAAATCTTTTTTGTTGATGTTTTTAGATTCATGTGAAGACTTCATGTCTGCTCTGTTGACATCAAATGGGAAAAAATGTCTTTATTGGTTATAGAACTAAAGGTTGGTTAAGCGGAAACATCTTTCTAATCTTACAGTAGAGCGGAACTATTATGTTGGATTTTTCGTAACTATTTTTCCTGCATTTCTAATTCAGTTACCGTTATAGAAGACGGCGTTATGGTTAGAGATGCTCGATATATCGGCATTAGACCCCATTTTCAGCTAATGTAATAATAATGCATGTACACCCTCTGAACGAGCAATAAACGTTAATTTCTAAAGAACATTTACCACTGCAACTGTGAAACATTTTTAATATCTGACATGAATCAACAAAACAACCGAATCAATAAAAAAAATGGAGGAACTCTATTAACAAGATTGCCCTTTAAAAAATATGAATCACTTGGCTCAGACAAGAAATACAGGCACAAAAACACTGTTTAAGTGAATAAACAAACATCCCATTTTACTCTGCCACTATGGATATTTGGACCATATGCTTTTTTTCATTCAGTCTCTTTGGGAGACAGAGGGAGACACATGAGGAAAACAAGCAAGCATGTAAATGGATGTTATTGTAGCTGGAAAAATTGAATAAGATTAATTGATTTATTGTTTACTGAGACAGGCTAAATTGGAATCAACGTCGGGATCCGCCTATGCTGGTCATTTTTTAGCATATCATAACTATTCGATATGTTAGAATGTACCGTTATTAATAACCAGTATTTATTTCCCCCTTCTTGCTGTTTGTGTATGTGTTTGGGGGGGGTCGATCATGTGGTTTTTGTTTTGTCATGTGATGATGTAGCAAAGGATTGTGGGGTGTTTAAAGCAGAGAAGCAATGTAGGTGGTGTAGTTGTTTATTTCCCCAACTGTTAAAATGGTACCATACTTTATTTATATAGCACTTTAAATAATCAGCACTTGGTGTGACCAAAGTGCTGCACAGCAGGGACATGGCAATAAAACAATTTAAAACATAAAGCACAACAGAATACACCAATATAACAACAAAGAAAGATTTGCAAGCAAATGTCAGCCACTCACTGATTAAAAGTGAGCTTTCAGGTGCGATTTAAAAACATCCACAGAAGTAGGCCGTCTAATATGTAGAGGCATTTCATTCCAAAGCTTCAGAGCCATAACAGAAAAGGAGCGGTCACCCCTGAGTTTCAGTCTGGATATTGTAACTGTAAGGAGCAGCTGGTCAGCTGACCAGAGAGAACGAGAGGGGACGTAAGGCTGAAGACGTTTGGATAAATATGCATGTACATGAATGCAATGTACAGATTTTAAAACAAGTAAAAGAACTTTAAAATTCACTCCAAACTAGATTGGAAGCCAGTGCAAGGATGCCAGGACCGGAGTGATGTGCTCATGTCGTTTTTTTACCTGTTAAAAATTGCTCTGCTGCATTTTGTACCAGTTGCAAGCGTGATATTGTACCCTGCCCAACCCCAAATAAAAGTGAGTTACAATAATCTAGTTGCGAGGTTATGAAAGCATGGATAACTGGTTCGCTGGTCTGCCAGGCAACACCTCCTTTTGGCGCGTTTTTCAAACAGGAAATGGGGGTGGAGTTAGAGTTTGGTAGGGGGGTAAGTTGCTCTTTAAATAGTGATGTCATTTGTCTGTTAAAGGACAAAATACCGTAGGGCAAAAAAGTATCAGCAGCCACCGATTGTGCAAGTTGTCCCACTTAAAAAGATCAGAGAGGTCTGTAATTGCCAGAGACCATCTGGATGATCCAAAGGAGGTTAGATGAGACCAAAATAGAACTCTTTGGTATAAACGCCACTTCGCCGTGTTTGGGGAGGGAAGAATGCTGAGTTGCCTCCCAAGAACACCTCAACCTCTGTGAAGCATGGGGGTGGAAGCATTATGCTTTGGGGCTGTTTATCTGCAAAGGGGACAAGACGACTGATCCGTATTAAGGAAAGGATGAATGGGGCCATGTATTGTGAAATTTCGAACAAAAACCTCCTATCAGTGAGAGCATTGAAGATGAAACGTTGCTGGATCTTCCAGAATGACAATGATCCAAAACACATCTCCCAGGCAACGAAGGAGTGGCGACGTAAAAAGCGTTTCAAGGTTCTGGAGTGGCCTAGCCTGTCTCCAGACCTAAATCCGATATAGAATCTGTGGAGGGAGTTTGACAGTCTGTGTTGCCCAGCGACAGCCCTAAAAAATCCCAGCAATAGAGAAGATCTGCACGGAGGAATGGGCCGAAATACCAGCTACAGTGTTCATACCTGGTGAAGACCTACAGGAAACATTTGACCTCTGTCATTGCCAACCAAGGTTACTTTACAAAGTATTGAGGGGAACTTTCTTTATTGACCAAATACTTATTTTATGCATCTTTTATACAAATATATATTCTTTAAAAATCATACAATGTGATTTCCTGGGTATGTTTTTACATTCTGTCTCAAGCAAACACAGGACCGCTGCTTTTTTTGATATATTTAAAAAAAAGATTTGAACATTTTCTTCTTCTAAATATGATCATCAAATAAACCCCTCTTTTAGAAAACGACTATCTACCTCGCCTAGAAATGTTAAGACAATCAAAATAAAGTCTTTAATGTGAAAATATGTCTGCATGCATTGTTGGTAGTTGCGCCCGCGACCACCTGCTGAAATTTTTATGAACTGTCGCATGTTTCCTGCTACGCTACAGCTGCAACTGGTGGGAGTGTGGAGGTGGAGCTTCTGTGTTCAGATGAATTCCTGTTATACCTTTTGCCAAACATTTAGAGTCTGAGCTGGACAGTTGTTAGGAAACCACTGTGACAATTTAACTGTTCAGCTCTGTGTAGTTTGTGCTGCTGTGTTACGTGTTTCCACTTAGTCAGCCTTCGGTTATGCCAATAACATATACATTTTTCAGCTTGGTGTCCCCAAGAATGCATGTAAAGCTGTAAGAGGGGCTAGGTCAGTGTGACTGGATTGATTAAAAGCGGACGTGTTGTCAGTCTAAAGCAAACTGATAAAAGATCGACTGAGAAGGAACTTTGGCCACAGATCTCCAACTCACCACTACAGTCAAAAACAAAAACTATCAGTTCTCATCACTGTTGAGTGGAGATTTATATGAACTTAAAAATATATATTTTTTTATAACTTTGGATTTCAGTGCCTCAATAAAGCAACTATACCTTTTCCCATTTTGTCAAGTTACAACCTCAAACTTCATGTCGTTGATGTTGTTTGTGACTGAACAACACAAACTGGCACTTAACTATAAGGTGGAAGGAAAATGTTTACCTATGCAGATCCAAGAGGAGTGTCAAATGCTAAATATTCACATCATCACCAATGTGAAATATGCGGAAACATTTCCCACCATGAATAAGAAAGCAGAGATGGATGGAGGACAATCTTCAATGACAACCTGTTGATAGAGGCTGAAAAAGACTTTAGGACTGGGGTTGGACGTTCATTTTCCAGCAGGACAACGAGCCTAAAAACACAGCCAGTGTGACAATGGAGTAGATGAGAGAAAATAGTTCTTATGTATAGGATTGGCCTCAGTCGAAGTCCATATCTATAATTAAATTGAGAATCTATGGTATGATTTAAAATCCCGGTTCACAGACTCCCAGTGAAACTGGCAGAGACAGAGCTGTTTTGCAAAGAAGAATGAGCAAAAAGCTCCACATGTGCAGAACGGATAGACAGACACCAAAAGAGCTGCAGCTCTAACCGCAGATGGTCTACAGACTTAGGAGGGCTGAGTACAAAGAAATGTGGCTAGTTGTCTTAAACTCTGAAAGTTGTTGGTTCGATTCCAGCTTTCTCCTACTACAATGCCCAGCACCCCTGGGCAGGGCACTTAACCCCAAGTCGGGACTGTAAAGCCCTTTTGATTTATCAATATGACAAGAGAGGGGCTTTATACATTTTTTCCATTTACAAATATAAGACTCCACATTTTCAGATCTTTAATCATAAATAAATTCAAGAACTACCTACCCTTTCTTTCACTTCATAATTAAATACTGGTCTTTCTCATCAAGTCCCAATTATTCATGATGTTTGTTGTTGTGATGTGACAAAATGGGACAATGCATAAAGGGCCAGTGTTTGTTTTTGAATTATTTTGAATTATTTATTTATTTGAATTAGGACAGTGCAAATTTATCAACAAATCAGCAATAAGTGACAATGTAAATTTGCCGGATTCAGCACAATAGCTAAATTTTATCCGCAGTCCTAAGGCAGGTAACACAAAAACAATATACATAACATCCAAAAGACATTATATTGTATAACAGTATGTTATGCGAGTAATTATCATGACATGCATGGAAGCCTTAGGTGACTCACCTGTCAGGAAAGGCCATATATACCGAAAATGTGATAATTTAAACTTAAAATAATGTTAGAAATTGTTGTTACATGTGGATCTGATTAAGTAGATTATTGTTACTGACAGACCAAAATGTTAAGGTTTATGATTAAAATACAATCTTTACTTGAAACATTCTATAGAAGAAATAATGTGGAGACATATACATGCATGGTATAATAATTCACATTTTAAAGGTCATTTACTTTGTTGTAAACCAGTTTACTAACTATACCTTTATTTAGTATGTGCTGCACTCATTCATAACGTTGTAGCGAAATGCAAATTGACTGGTTGTGCCTGTATTAATGGTGTTCTTCATGCTATTTTTTCCATGTAACCACAGATGCTGCCACAGAATTACACGTTTCCAATACAAGGTTGGTCGAGGTGGAGGGCGCGTTTGCCGCTCAAAAATCAGAGGTTCGATTTTTCTTTTTTACAGTATTTTTGTCACCTTCTCTAAGAATAGCTTCACTTGTTACAGTAGGAGATCATTTTACAGGGTTTTCTTTAAGAAATGCTGATAACGTGAATCAGACCCAGCATACTTACTTTTATGTTTATATGAAAGGCTACATGGTGATCATTGACCCGAATCTACTAATACTAGGGGTGTAACGGTACACAAAAATCACGGTTTGGTACATATTTGGGATGTTAAAGTCACTGTTCGGTAGGTTTTCAGTACACTTTATCCAAGAAAAATAATACAAATGTGTATACGATAAAAAAAAAAAAACTTTGATCAGCATTAAACAAATAACCTTTTTTCTGAATGCCTTCATTTCAATTCCTGAAATTAACGTGATTTTGTTATGTTCTATAACTTAAAAAAAGTTGAAAGTATAGAACTGACTGGAGATTTGATTGGATTTCTGTTGATACAAATAAAATAGTACAAGCAGACATAGCCAGAGTAGAAAACATTATAACGACTTAAACAGTCAGTGTTAATCTTTAGAAATGTTTAAATAATATTTTGCCCATATTTGACAATAAAACATGCTTAATCACTTTGGAATTGTTTCGATTTTTTGACAGCCTAGATTCCCAGCTGTACTTTAGTGCAGGATGAGCTGCTGTGGGGAAAGTCCCTTCTCATCAACGGGATCCCGCTGATGTGTTTTATGCAAAATAAGAAGTCTGGGCTGATTAGATGCTACTGGTAGCTATGTACATTCGTGGCCAAAAGTTTTGAGAATGGCACAAATATTAGTTTTCACAAAGTTTGCTGCAAAACTACTTTTAGATCTTTGTTTCAGTTGTTTCTGTGATGTACTGAAATATAATTACAATCACTTTATACGTTTCAAAGGCTTTTATTGACAATTACATGAGATTTATCCAAAGAGTCAGTATTTGCAGTGTTGGCCCTTCTTTTTCAGGACCTCTGCAATTCGACTGGGCATGCTCTCAATCAACTTCTGGGCCAAATCCTGACTGATAGCAACCCATTCTTTCATAATCACTTCTTGGAGTTTGTCAGAATTAGTGGGTTTTTGTTTGTCCATCCGCCTCTTGAGGACTGACCACAAGTTCTCAATGGGATTAAGATCTGGGGAGTTTCCAGGCCGTGGACCCAAAATGTCAACGTTTTGGTCCCCGAGCCACTTAGTTATCACTTTTGCCTTATGGCGCGGTGCTCCATCGTGCTGGAAAATGCATTGTTCTTCACCAAACTGTTGTTGGATTGTTGGAAGAAGTTGCTGTTGAAGGGTGTTTTGGTACCATTCTTTATTCATGGCTGTGTTTTTGGACAAAATTGTAAGTGAGCCCACTCCCTTGGATGAGAAGCAACCCACACATGAATGGTCTCAGGATGCTTTACTGTTGGCATGACACAGGACTGATGGTAGCGCTCACCTTTTCTTCTCCAGACAAGCCTTTTTCCAGATGCCCCAAACAATCGGAAAGAGGCTTCATCGGAGAATATGACTTTGCCCCAGTCCTCAGCAGTCCATTCACCAGACTTTCTGCAGAAGATCAGTCTGTCTGATGTTTTTTTTTTTTTTGGAGAGAAGTGGCTTCTTTGCTGCCCTTCTTGACACCAGGCCATCTTCCAAAAGTCTTCGCCTCACTGTGCGTGCAGATGCGCTCACACCTGCCTGCTGCCATTCCTGAGCAAGCTCTGCACTGGTGGCACTCTGATCCCGCAGCTGAATCCTCTTTAGGAGACGATCCTGGTGCTTGCTGGACTTTTTTGGACGCCCTGAAGCCTTCTTAACAAGAATTGAACCTCTTTCCTTGAAGTTCTTGATGATCTATAAATTGTTGATTTAGGTGCAATTTTAGTAGCCAAAATATCCTTTCCTGTGAAGCCATTTTTATGCAGCGCAATGATGGCTGCACGCGTTTCTTTGCAGGTCACCATGGTTAACAATGGAAGAACAATGATTTCAAGTATCACCCTCCTTTTAACATGTCAAGTCTGCCATTCTAACCCAAAGAAGGACTATGCAATTCATCTGATCACTGTTCATAACATTCTGGAGTATATGCAAATTGCTATTATAAAAACTTTAGCAGCAACTTTTCCAATATTTATGTAATTCTCAAAACTTTTGGCCACGACTGTAGACGTAAGCTGGTTTTTCTCTAGTATTTCTCTAGTATCAGTGATGTATCCATTCAGTTCAGTGCAGAGTGTGTTATGGACCTTATTGTTGTTGAAAGATGCGTTTGCTTGACGAAGTTCTGGTTCGGTCCATCTTTCTTTTTCTACTGTAGCTGCATGAGAAACCATTAATGTTCCTAAATAGAGTTTAGTGATAGCTGGGATTCACTTTATAAAGTTGAGCTGCGGAATGTTGCACTGCGCTCTGAGTTCCGCACATAAATATTCTGCATTTGTTCAGGTAGAAAAACAATTTTCCGAACAAATGGGGCCTTACTGAAACATCTGAATACATGCACCGTTACCCTCCTAACTAGTACTGAGTCTTTAAGCAGCTGAGTCCATCTTGAAAACAGATAACAGATAAAATGACCAACATTTTCAATCAGGTTGTTCTGCTTTCAGTCAGTCCCACATTCACTGTTATGCTGTTGCAAACACTCAGAGGTGAGCCAAATGGGCAGTAATCCATACCTAAAAATAGCTGCCGACAAATGTAGCTCAACATAAGCTGCTTTTTTAAAAGCAGTCGCTGGAATCCAGCTGTTCTGTATATATATTTTTTTATGATCTGAAATAGGGATGGGCATTTGATTAAACTGTCTTCATCAATCATCGGGATAATTAACGATTGATTTTCGATTAATCATTTATATTTTTATATTAAAATTCAGTGTTTATAGGCTATATTAAAATGCAGTGAGAATAGAAAAATAGCGTGTTTCCATTTTCATTAGAAGTGGGACACCTCTTGTGGCAGTTAAACGGAATTAATTCACGGTAGTTGCACAAAGAAAATATGCGCTATAGGCAGCGGAGCCGACAGCAAAAAGACAGTACTCATTAACACAACTGGCACTCATGTTATTTTTCTTCTCCCAAAAAGTAAAAAAAAAAAAAATCATGTTAAGCACTAACTTAATAAAAAAAAATATAATACTTATAGGTCTGATAGTTTTGTGTTACATTTGGCAAAAAGAGTTGAGAAAGAGGATGAGAGAGATCAGCGTACCTAACAATGAATTAGGCTCATTAACAGAGTAAAAAAGACACAAAAAAGAAACCGTAACTTATATACAGGTCCTTCTCAAAAAATTAGCATATTGTGATAAAGTTCATTCTTTTTCATAATGTAATGATAAAAATTAAACTTTCATATATTTTAGATTCATTGCACACCAACTGAAATATTTCAGGTCTTTTATTGTTTTAAAACTGATGATTTTGGCATACAGCTCATGAAAACCCAAAATTCCTATCTCAAAAAATTAGCATATCATGAAAAGGTTCTCTAAGCGAGCTATTAACCTAATCATCTGAATCAACTAATTAACTCTAAACACCTGCAAAAGATTCCTGAGGCTTTTAAAAACTCCCAGCCTGGTTCATTACTCAAAACCGCAATCATGGGTAAGACTGCCGACCTGACTGCTGCCCAGAAGGCCATCATTGACACCCTCAAGCAAGAGGGTAAGACACAGAAAGAAATTTCTGAACCAATAGGCTGTTCCCAGAGTGCTGTATCAAGGCACCTCAGTGGGAAGTCTGTGGGAAGGAAAAAGTGTGGCAGAAAACGCAGCACAATGAGAAGAGGTGACCGGACCCTGAGGAAGATTGTGGAGAAGGACCGATTCCAGACCTTGGGGGACCTGCGGAAGCAGTGGACTGAGTCTGGAGTAGAAACATCCAGAGCCACCGTGCACAGGCGTGTGCAGGAAATGGGCTACAAGCCACTTTTGAACCAGAAACAGCGGCAGAAGCGCCTGACCCGGCCTACAGAGAAGCAGCACTGGACTGTTGCTCAGTGGTCCAAAGTACTTTTTTCGGATGAAAGCAAATTTTGTATCTCATTCGGAAATCAAGGTGCCAGAGTCTGGAGGAAGACTGGGGAGAAGGAAATGCCAAAAGGCCTGAAGTCCAGTGTCAAGTACCCACAGTCAGTGATGGTCTGAGGTGCCATGTCAGCTGCTGGTGTTGGTCCACTGTGTTTTATCAAGGGCAGGGTCAATGCAGCTAGCTATCAGGAGATTTTGTAGCACTTCATGCTTCCATCTGCTGAAAAGCTTTATGGAGATGAAGATTTCACTTTTCAGCACGACCTGGCACCTGCTCACAGTGCCAAAAACACTGGTAAATGGTTTACTGACCATGGTATTACTGTGCTCAATTGGCCTGCCAACTCTCCTGACCTGAACCCCATAGAGAATCTGTGGGATATTGTGAAGAGGAAGTTGATAGACGCAAGACCCAACACTCTGGATGAGCTTCAGGCCGCTATCGAAGCATCCTGGGCCTCCATAACACCTCAGCAGTGCTACAGGCTGATTGCCTCCATGCCACGCCGCATTGAAGCAGTCATTTCTGCAAAAGGATTCCCGACCAAGTATTGAGTGCATAACTGAACATAATTATTTGAAGGTTGACTTTTTTTGTATTAAAAACACTTTTCTTTTATTGGTCGGATGAAATATGCTAATTATTTAGATTTTTGGTTTTTCTTTACTTTTTTGCCAAAATCATCAATATTAAAACAATAAAAGGCTTGAACTACTTCAGTTGTGTGTAATGAATCTAAAATATATGAAAGTCTAATGTTTATCAGTACATTACAGAAAATAATGAACTTTATTACAATATGCTAATTTTTTGAGAAGGACCTGTACAACTTTAGCAGCAGCCTACTTATTTTTGTTGAGAAAGATGAGCATGTTAACATGCGCTGGGGTCAGAAGCAAAAGCAGCCTGGTGACCAGACTGACGGTCATTAGGCTGCTTTCGCGTCGGACCTGCAGCGCTGAGATCACCTGCTGTGAGGGGACAGACGTCGCTATGATACACATACCTCCGTGCTAACTTGGCAAGCCTCTGGAATCTTGTCTAATTCATTTTCCACCAGTCTGTAGGGGTGCAATCCAGGGGTGGCGGAGCCTCCCTCAGAAAATAATCGGTAAGTTTCTCTGCTCGTTGTGCATCTGGGCTCCTCCGTGCTAACACAGACTTGATGCTAGGTTGAGACCAAGAACAGGATGCACCGCTTCTAACCAGGGTTGGAAGTGCGTTCAAGTACACAGCTACGCAGTGTTGGCAGTGAACCAAGACTTTTTTGTTTTAGTTTTTTTAGTCAAAGTGGTCCCACGCCACACTTTGCTGCTACCTCTTCATGACAATGCTGCTTTTGAAATACACAGAAACTTGCAAGAAACTGTGTCGGCCTGTGGGTTTTATTTTCAGTCATCCCCCTCATGTGGTAAAGTGTTTAATTACTGCCACATAGCAAGATTAAAGAGGCTATATGCAACTTTTTCCCCAAAATAAACAATAGCCTTTTTATTTGACCATTTATGACTCAAACATCTCCTGATGAGCATACTGCCACCTTGTCAGCTCACCGTGGGTGCACCTATAAGCCTGTATCCAATTTTTTCTATTTTCTGTCGGGTCGGATTTTCCCGCGCTGTCTGCGGATGTGACGTCAGGCGCGTTCATGTTAAATGTTTCAGATCACTCTGCCACCTCCGCTAGTCAGTACTCACAAGCAGTTTAATGTATGGTGCGAATACACAGAAGAGACCAAGGACAACTCTGACACCAACAGTAACTCCACATAAGACTAAAAAAGTTAAACCCCTGACAAGTGCCCGAAAAAGATCAAAGATTGAGAGCGACCGGTGTACGAGCGCGCACTGCGAGAGCGAGCAGAAAGGAAGAGCAGTTCCGTTTTTTGGCCACAGGTGTCAGTCGCGAGTTTAAATTTCAGAAAATTGCATATAGCTCCTTTAATTGCATTCCTTCAAAACTCACACCACGCAACAGAACATGCATTAATTGATCGGTAAAAAAAATGTCATCGATGAAATTCTTAATGATCAATTAATCGATTGTGGATTAATTGTGCCCATCCCTAATCTGAAACAGAAAAAACTAATTACTGAACACTTTGTAAAACTTAAATCACAAAAGCTTAAGTCTCTAAAGGGAGCCAATGGAGTTGATGTATCACTGATAGGACAAGGGAAGTACTCTGAGAGAGTAATGCAAAAACATTTGAGGTTTTGGGGATGAAAAGAAAAGTGGTTCAGGATACAAATCTGAGTTGTTCAGTGTGAATCCAACACTGATTCTCGGGTTTAATGATTCATTTGAACAGTTATTTTTCCATGGTGGAATGATAATACAATACACAACTTCAATTTTAATCCATTGCGCATTCATAGTTCAGGCTCAAATATATACATACACCTCCATTCTTATTTGAATAAATATTCCTTCCTAAGTTGTAGACAAACAGAGAAGTACTTTCAATAAGAGATTTATTTGCTCAAAATGTTCTACTAAACAACACAAGACATCCTTCCTTCACACCGCTATTAGACTTTACTACTCCTCCCTCAGTCAAACATCCTGATGTTTCTTACTATATATTACTACTGATTTTATAGTTGTCCTTGTGCTATATTGTGGAAGCTTATACCAAGTGCAAAAGTGTCATGTACATAACTTCTTTTAATCACATCCATCCATCCATCCATTTTCTGTACCCGTCCATCCTTTGCGGGGCTGGTGCCTATCTCCAGCAGTCACTGGGCGAGAGGCGGGGTACATCGCAGGGCAACACAGACACATCCTGGACAAACAACCATGCACGCACACACACACACACACACACACACACACACACACACACACACACACACACACACTCATACCTAAGGGCAATTTAGAGAAACCAGTTCACCTAACACTCATGTTTTTGGACTGTGGGAGGAAGGCGGAGTACCCGGAGAGAACACACATAATGTCTTAAATGTTCTATGTGCAATAGTCTGTAGGTGCAATATACTGCTATTTGTAAATATAATTTATTACTTTTTTTACCTAATATTTAATATTCTGTAATAGTATTTATCATTAATTATTTCTGCAGTAATATAACGTGTCCCATTCCTCTAGTTCTGTTTTTATTTATTTATCTTCTTATTCTTATATTGTCGTTTTTTGTGTCCTCAGTGGTCGCGTTAATCGAATACTTTCCGTATTTGACCGGATATTTTAAATGGTGATGGAAATTTCTGAAAGCCATCCGTCGTTTTGACAGATTAGTATTTACACCGCTGAGCACTTGGTGCAGACGGATTGAATATTAACTAAATTGAATGAACATTGACAACTGAATATGATATCATTTAGAAAATTGACGAGTAAAACTTGATTATGACCAGATGTTTTTGACCCCATCAGTCCAAATAACCGACAACAAAAAATAGTAGTGCAACCTCTGCTTCCAGTGTTGGTACCGTGTTGTACAAACTGGGTGTAATAATAAAAAAGGACAATTATCTATGCATTTTTTTCAGCTTCACCTCCAATCAACGGCTGGATAGTTGAAACTTGGACACAATTGGCCTTTCCAACAGGAAAATTATTCCAAATGCACTTCCTAACTAGTTTTTGATGGATTGATCCAGGCTAACATTACGCTTCTGAAATATCTACAGAATTAAAAGTATAGCTAAAAAAAATAGCTCGTCTATCTTTTAAAAGTGGAGCGGACAAATATCCTGGATCTTATTGATGCCTACAAAAGCAGGTGTTTTTTCCTTCAAACCCTTTAAGTGGCGTTTAACCAAACATCAGTCGGGGGTGTATGTATATATTTGCACTGATGTCCATAATGTGTGAATGTAAATCTTTGACTAGAACCTTTTTAAGTGACCATTTCCCTGATCGATTCACATAATTAACAGTTATCCAATTATTGTCCCGTTCCGCCGTGCGTTCTGATCTGTATCAGTATCCCTGTAAAAATGCATTTCTTGAAAATCTTTATGCATTTAAGTGAATCTATGTGTCATCTCTGTCTGTCGCAGTGTGACCGGTTGAAAAAACTTCACGCAGAGCTCGAGGAGAAGCTGGAGGTGTCCGAGATCCAGATTAAACAACAGTCTGCAGAGTACAGAACCCTCTTGCAACAGAAAGATGTGTGTACATGAACACATTTGTAAAACATGAACATCTCTATGGCATGCCTCCGTATAGATGGGAACGTCTTAATTTATCACCCCCAACCCCAGGTGGAGATCAGCCACCTAAAAGCTCGACAAAGTGGCCTCCAAGATGAAGTCCAGAAGCTGCAGCAGTCGGCGCAGTCGTCACCGGCGGTGCTGCCAGTGACCACCGCTTCCCTGACCGCTACCTCCTCTTCTCCTTCCACCTTCCTGACACGCCCCACGGGGCCTCATCATGACTTCCATAACGACGAAATGGACATCAGCGATGTTCTTTGGTCGCAGCAAGAAATCAACAGGCTGTCCACAGAAGTCATGCGTCTGGAAGCGGAGGCGGCGCATTGGAGGAGAATATCTCAGGTAAAACTTGGAGTAAAGTGTCAAAATTAGTCCAAGTCATGGTAAAGAAAAGATGATCCACTGAAATCATGGTATAGAATTATATTACCATGTATTGTGATCCATGTAAGACTTTCAGACTGAAGGGATCAGTCCTGTAATAAACAAACAGGCGATTCACATTTTCAAATAATTATAGATTACAATGATCAAATGTGAGATTTTCTTTTCAAAATATCCTCGAATGTCTTCCATCTATTGTCAGATTAGTTTCATTATATGACAAGAAGATAAAATAATAATAAAGATAATCATCCAGCCATCCATTATCTATACCCTTCCATGCTCTGCGGGGTTGCAGGGGGGCTGGTGCCTATCTCTAGCACTCATCGGGCGAGAGGCGGGGTACACCCTGGACAGGTTGCCAGTCCATTGCAGGGCAACAAAGAGACTCAGGACAAACAACCATGCACACACACACACACACTCATACTTAAGGCCAGAGTACCCGGAGGGAACCCACACATGCATAGGGAGAACATGCAAACTCCATGCAGAAAGACCCGAGGCTGGATTCGAACCTGGGACCTTCTTCCTGCAAGGCAACAGTGCTACCAACTGCGTTACTGTGCAGCCCCAAAGATAATAATAATAAATAATAAAAAAATAGAACTGTCCTAGATAGGTGATTTATATTATTCTACTATTGTTGTACAGCAGCCCAGAAGGGCCAGTTCAATTTTGGTTTCTCAGCCTGTTTTTTGTTGTTGTTGCTATCATAGCTTCTCCTACAATCCTAACGGAGTAGGATGAAGCTGAGGGTCTTGTTCTTTGCAGTTTAGACACAATTCGAAGACCACACATCATGTTTTATTATGTTTATGTCAAACTCTGTTTTAGGCATCAACGACCACAGGGAGTGGTAGTGGTGACCAGGGGGAGATTCTCAAACTGCAAAGGACTATTAAGGTAGCTGTTGGACCTTGATGTGTGTTGCCAGTTTAGATTACATGTTTATTAAAAAAGCAACAATTTTAACACTGCGCAATGCTATTTTCTGTAACACTACTACAAATGTTTGTTTCTATTAAAGACAGTAATGACACTGTAGTAAAAAAAAAAAAAATCTTGTTGGAACAGGATTTACGAGACGAAATGAGTCGAGAGGTGGATGAACATCAGCATGAGCTGACAGCTCTGCAGGATGCCCAGCGCCAGAAGTTGGCCGAGATCACGCGACGCCACAGAGAGGAGCTTGCAGAGTACGAGGAGAGGATAGAAGAACTGGAGGAGCAGATTCACAGTGGTTAGATTACTTTAAATATTTTAGGATTTTTTTTGGGCAACAACAACAGTTTATCATGTCAGAGAAAACAACCGGGATATCTTCTCTGTAGGATTCTCTCCAGGGGGCGGTAATGTCAGCTCCCTGTCAGATTCCTCCAAAGTGCCGGAGTTCCAGAAAAACATCCAGTCCCTGCAGGAAGCAGCAGAGCAGCGCGAGAAGCAGCTGGCCGAGCTGTCTGCCAGCTTGGAGGACGCACGGAGGAAACAGGCCTCTCTGCAGCTGGAGAGGGATGATGCTCAGGAGGAGAACGCAGGGCTGCTGCACAACTACTCGCGGCTGCAGGCTTCTGTAGCTGAACTCCAGACACGAGTCCAGGAGCAGGAGGGGAAGGCTCTGCAAAAAACCCAATTTGAGCATGAGATTCAAACATTAAGAAATAACCTAGCAGGTGGGTTTTATATATGCTGACTAATGTGTGGCGTAAAATGATCCGTTACGCTGTCTTTGATCTATGTATTTGCTTCATTCATTGTAATAAATAGCACAAGAAAAACAAGCAAACAAACTTCTACTTTTTCACTTAATACAATTTCCTTTTTATAGCTGCAGAAAAAGAAATAGAGAGACTAAAGAACTTTTGTGAGGCAAGTATGAACACAAGGAATAAGTTTGTAAATTATTTGGAGACACTATAGAATATTTTGCATTTCCGTATATTTACTGCTTGGTTTAATGATCTCTAATCTATACTTTTAGGCAGAACCAAAAGAAGAGGTTGAGCATGCAGACATCTTAGAACTGAACACTATTATCGGGACGTTAAGGGAAGAAAAGGAAGTCCTGGAGCAAGAAAAGGTTGGGTTTTTTTAAAATTCAAATGTAAAGATCCTTTTTTTTAGCAGTATATGTACAGTAGTTGCTTAATTAATATTGTCTGTTATCACATCCTTTAACAACAAAACTGTTATTTTCCTGATACTCTGTTTTGCACCTTTTAGTTTAAAAGAAGATAAATACTGTATTAACTTAGAAATATATATATATATATTATGACTGTTAATAGTTACAGCTGAAACCATA
Source organism: Valencia hispanica (assembly GCA_963556495.2). NCBI lineage: Eukaryota > Metazoa > Chordata > Actinopteri > Cyprinodontiformes > Valenciidae > Valencia > Valencia hispanica. The sequence goes on from OY747720.1 coordinate 33,014,604, forward strand.
CAGACACGGTATAAAAACACACACATGCACACAGAAACTTTAGGCTTGCTCTTTTGTCTGATGAAGCTAAAATCGAAGTGTTAGGTCGTTGTTACGTTTGGAGAAAAAAGGAGGAAGACTGAAAGCCTGAAGTAAACATCCCGACTGTAAAGTACAGTGGTGGCTGCATCATGTTGTTATGCAGCTGGTGGAGCTCATAAAATAGATGGGAGAAACATTACGTGGAAATATTGATCTCAAGACTTGGGCTGAAATGGGCCTTCCAAAATGGACCATAAGCCTACCACCAAATTAGTTATGAAAGGAAATGTACTGGAATCAACATTATAAAGCATTGATCTCAGAGGAAAACATTTTTTTTTTTTTTTTTAAATGGACCAACGGTTTCAACTTTTTCCCATGATGTCAAAGAAAGAGGCTCAATGTTTGGGTTGTGCCTTTATATGCCACCAATTAACTCAGATGGAGTTAGTTAACCTATCAGAAGCTTCTTAAGCTCATAATGGAATCATTTTGAGTTTTCTTTTTGTTTGAAGACAATAAACTTAGTGTATGTATATGTCTGACTTTGATGAAAGTAATAAAAATACATAATCCTCTCTTTATTCGGACATGTCACAAATAAAAAAATATGTTCATATTTATTGATCTAAACAAAAAACAGTTTACCCTAAATTGAAGTCTGATAGTGGAGAAAAATTTTTTTTCTTCTGAAGAGTGTGTACATATCTGGTCTCAACTTTTTTTTGTTAGTTTTTTTGTTGTTTTAGACTCAAACACTCAAAATCTATCATTGTTAATTATTGGATTTGACAACCAGTCAAAGCACCTATTAGAGCGTAGTAAAAGTAAAAATGATTTCCTCAATGGATTTTTCTCTTCACAGCTTGATCTGCAACACCGACTAAAAGCAGCAGAGGAGCAAATGGTTCGTGATAATGCGTCATTAATAGAGTCCGGTGACATGGACTCCCTGGAGGATCTGAAGGTAGAGCTGGAGAGGAGAGAGAAGGTCCTGAGAGCCACCAAGGAGGAACGGGACACCCTCATGTCTGAGCTGGAGGAGTTGGACCGACAGAACCAGGAAGCAACACAGGTCCAATTGACCTCAACTATGTTTTTCGATCAATCTGGAATGATCATATTTTTAATAATTCAAAGTTTTATTGATTTTTTTGTGTGGCCGTGTGTGAATTTCTAGTTTAAAACCATACATGATTTCACATTACATATGATTTGTGTATTTAAAATGTGCAACAGAATAAAACTAGGGTATCTTTGCCAACAAATCTTGCCGAACTAAAAGGTTCTCAATCAGTATACAGACTTGGACAAATCTATTGGCAATATCTAGTAAAGATATTAAAGGAGACATATTATGCTAATTTTACTTTTTTCATCCTTTTGTGTTGTCATTTGGGTCTCTTCTGCCTCTATAAACACTCCAAACATGAATAAAAACCATCCATCCATTATTTTGCTAATTCCTGCTGTCTGAAATCTTGTGCTTCTACAAGCCGTTTGAAAAAGTGGCTTATTGTGATGTCAGAATAAGCGGAATTTGCATATTGCCTATCACTCGTCCAACTCCCCCCCACATATCAAGCTTTGCCCCTCACCTGTCAAACGCCTCATTCTTATGTGAGGCAAACCGCAGCCTGGTAACAAGATGGGTGGGCGTGGTTTGCAACAGCTAGTTTGCATAAAAGTGACAGAGCCCCTCTAAACGGCTCATTCTGAAAGGAACTGCAATTGTCAAGAATTGAGCTGGTTGAGATCGCTATATGTGAGAGTGATTTTGTGAAAAGAACTTCATTAATATGTTTTGTACATACCATAAACATATAACTTGTTTCAAAAAAGGCATAATATGTCCCCTTTAAAGGTATTTAAAAAAAAAATCATCTTTTATTGTAGCAGCAAAATCTAGTTCTGGGTATTTCAGAAAAATCAAAGCTTTGCTCATTTATTCAGGTGAGAGAACAATATCCCATGTTTAAAATAGTTAAATCATTGACAGTTCCTTCAAAATAAATACAACTTATCAGTTTTTCTTTTCATTAATGCTTTACTTTTTAACTTGATCAAAGCAACATAAAACCTCTGATTAGTATGACTTTCTGTGTCCCTGGGTATGAATATGGGAGACAGATTCACTACTCTTAGCCTCTGTCAGCTAGGCATGAAATCAACCTTTTCTGTCCTGCAATGACAAACATAAATATATGGGCTTTGCTAAAATCAAATAATAATTTAACTACTGGTGTAACTGTAGCTCCATTTAGATGAAACTAAGAGCTGGCTTTTTTTTTTAAAGCCCTGTTAAGTACATTAGAGGATGTGTGAGGCTGTGGGCCTGTTGTTAATCCAAAGGCCTTGGGAACCTTGTCAGAAAGTATGTGTGCATTTTAAGGACATTTCTGGTAAATACTTGGATATCTCAAAATGGACCACGATTCCCGAACTTGAATATTCGATATCATTTTTTAATTTTTTTTTACCTATATCCGATATATAGTCTAAACCTTAATTTCCGATACCACCTATAGATGTCTACCTAAACGTTCAAGGGTGGCTCAGAAATGCAGAAGCCCTTGGATTTATTGCGAGTTTTGCAAAACAAACAAAAAATATCTCAAAAACTATACCTTGGAGTTGTCATATTTTGACATTTTACTGATACCGATAATTTCCAATATCACATTTGAATGCCAATATCTGCCGATAATATTGGACATCCCTAGTCACGAAACATAACAGCAGAATAATGAGAAGTGGGGTGAGCTGAAGACCCAGAACTCTGGATAATCTAGAGAGATTGTCCAAAAAGGGACGGTCAAAGATTCCGTTCTTGTGGAAAGTTATTGAGAAGTAGGACTCATGATAATTTTTCATAGCATTTCTTAACATTATTTTTTTCTCTATTTAATATATGGAGTTAAAATGAAGGATTGATATTTTTCTTTTACATTTTTTTGGGGTTTGAGATTACATCTCTAAAAGGGGTGGCAATGTATTTGTCCCAGTCTGTGTAATATGGAATATTAAAATTTTGGGATTTAAAAAAATATTTTTAACTGATGTAGCAAAGTAATGTAAGCAATAATGGAAGATGTTTTTTTTATTTTTATCCTGTCCTTGTTTATTTTAGCATTTGATCGCTGCGAAGGAGCATCTCTCTGGACAGCTGAAGGAAGCAGAGGCAGAGCTGATCAGAACGACCGCAGAACTCAACGCTACCAAGGACCAGAAAGGAGCGCTGGAGCAAGAGCTGGAGACCCAAAAAGAGAAAACGAGCCAAAGTGCGTTCACCCTTAATGACCTCCACATGGGCAAACAGCAACTGGAACAGAAGATGAAGGAGCTGAAAGACGCGTTGGGTCGTGCGCACGAGCAGAGTCGGGAAGCACGCAGGGAAGTGGCTGAGCTGAAGAAGGCCCTGCAGGAACGAGAGGAGCAGTTAGCTGCTGCTGAGTCAGTGATGTATCAAGGAGGAGAGAGGCGGACTGAGGTTCATAGAGCTGAAGAGGAGCTGGCAGCGAAGGAGAGGGAGCTGTCAGACCTCAGGAGAGAGATAAATGAAATGAGGAGCTCTTATGAAAAGGGGATGTCTGAGGAGTATGAGATGAAGCTGGAGAACAGGAGGTTGAAGGGGGAGCATGAGAATGCTTTGAGAAAGGTAGAGGAGCTCAGTAAGCAGCTGAGAGAAAACCAGGCTGCTCTAAACAAGATGGGAAGAGAGAAGGATACTCGTATCGAAGCTTTAAAGCTGGAGAAAAATCAGCTTGAGGGCGAGCTGTCTCAGGCTGAGAGCATGCTGTCGGAGCGGGTGAGACAGTACCAGCAGACCATCGAGGAACTGACCCGAGCTAGATCCATGGACGCCTCGGCCTTACAAACCGAGCACGAGTCTGCAATCAAGCTTAACCAGGACAAAGATCTGGAGATCGCCAAACTGAGGAGAGACATTGAGCAGCTGGCAGCGGACCACAGGGACACCAACGAGATGCTTTCGATCACAGTGACAGGGCAGAAGCAGCTGACAGACCTGCTGCAAGAGAAGGACGTCTTTGTGGAAACCTTAAAACAAAATGCTGCAGATTTACAGAGGGAGATGGAGAGCAGAGTTTCAGTCATGACCAAAGAGGCAGAAATCGTCAAACAAGCGCTGGAGGAAAAGGATAAACAGCTGGGTGGGATGAAGGAGGAGAGCAGCCATTTGAAAGAAGAGATCGATCGGCTGAAGGACCAGCAGAGCAGACCTCCACCTCTGGCCGAACCCAAGACGCTGGATATCATCACAGAGCTGGAGACAGAGATCGCCCAGCTGAAGTCCTCCAGGAATGCTTTGGAAGAAGAGTTTCGGTCCCTTAAAAGAACCTCGGAGGAGCTGCAGGCTTCTCTGCAGGCCAAGCAGTGTGAGCTGGAGCAGGCCCACACTCGCCATCAACAGACCACACTCAACTACGACAGACTCATTCATGCCAAACATGAAGAAATAACCCGCCTCCAGCAAAGTGTGGACCTGCTCAATGAGAGTCAGGGCCGTCTTCCAGCTTTACAGGGAGAAGTCATCCTGCAGGAGGACAAGACGCGGTCTCTCAGTCAGGACAACGGCAATGAGAAGCACGACCTGTCCAAGGTGGAAATAGAGAAACTGGTTCTGGGCATCAAGGAGAAAGAGACAGAGATCCTCCAGCTGAATGAGAAGAACCTCTCACTCACCAGGCAGCTGGACCAGCTGGTGGTTTCTCGCGACGAAGTGGGCAAACTCTCCCAGATGGTCCGGCAGAAAGATCTGGAAATCCAGGCACTTCACGCCCGGGTCTCGACGGGACACAGCCAGGACGTCCTGTATCTACAGCAGCAGCTGCAGACGCTTGCTGTGGAGAGGGAGCAGATGTTAGCTGTCCTCAATGAGAAGACGAGGGAGACCAGCCAGCTTCGGTCGGATTATCACCGCCTGGTGGATATCGTGGCCGGGAAGGAGGCCGCTTTGGTGAAACTTCAGCAGGAGAATCAGCGGCTCTCCAACATGACCGATCCCTCGGGAAGCCAAGAAATGTTCAAGGAGACGATCCAGAACCTGTCTCGGATCATCAGGGAGAAGGACATAGAGATCGACGCTTTGACTCAGAAGTGCCAGACCTTGGTGACCGTCCTGCAGTCTACGGGTGGAGAGCCCGGTGCTGTTTCGGGGGGCGTCAGCAGCAACCAGTTTCAGGAACTGCTCCAGGAAAGGGACACGCTGAAGCAGCAAGTGAAGAAGATGGAGGAGTGGAAGCAGCAGGTGATCACAACGGTCAAGAACATGCAGCACGAGTCGGCGCAGCTGCACGACGAGCTGATGGAGCTGCAGAGCCAGGTCTCCGCCGACAGCGACTCCAGCTCCAAGCTGTCTGTAGACTACGCTCGACTGATCCACAGCTATGAGCAGAAGGAGAAGAGGCTGGGAGGTTTGAGCCTTGAACTTGCACAGGTCCAGCAGACCATCAGTCAGCTCAGCACCACCAAGGATGTGCTGCTGGGCAAACTGGACAGTGTTGCGCAGACTCCTGAGGTGGTGGCTACCCAGTCGAGCGGTCTCTCGCTAACAGTCGAGCCGCAAGCCCAACAGAATGCCTCCCCTGTATCTAATAACAGCCTGCAGAGAGAAACGGAAGTTCTTCAAGCACAGCTGGCTGACAAGGAAAACCTGATCAGGACTCTCCAGGAGAACAACCACCGGCTTTCCAACGCAGCGCCCACCTCGGAGAGCGAGCAAAGGAGTCAGGCAGAGGAGGTTCGCCAGGTCCGAGAGAGACTGGAGTCCCTGCAGAGGTCGGTGAGGGAGAAAGACCTGCTCATAAAAACCAAAGGTGACCAGCTGAGCCAGGTGAGCGAGGCGCTGCGCAACCGCGAAAATGACAACGAGGTGCTAAAGCAGGCCGTGACCAACCTGAAGGAGCGCGCTCTCATCTTGGAGATGGACGCAAAGAAGCTGAAAGAAGAGAACGAGCTGGTGGTTGCACGCTCTCGAGAAAAGGAGTCCGAGTTTAGAGCCCTGCAGGAAACGAACATGCAGGTTTCACTTCTGCTCAGAGAAAAGGAGTTTGAGCTGAGCGCCATAAGCGAAAAGGCTGCAACGGTGGAGAGGATGCTCAAAGACAAAGAGATGGTCAGTTTGTTACATAACATCTTGGTTTCTTTTCAGTTATAGTGGAAATAAATGCAGCATTTAAACAATTAATAAACATAGTGATTTATTTTACTCATGTTTACTTGTGTCACAGGGGAAATCTGGTGAATTGAATCAACTTCTGAACGAGCTGAAGTCCATGCAGGAGAAAGCGGTGATGTTCCAGCAGGAGAGGGATCAGATGATGATGGCACTGAAGCAGAAGCAAATGGAGACCACCGCTCTACAGTCTGAGGTCAGTGTGGATGTGAATCATTCAGTGCTCTTTAGTTTTAATGCTAGGATTTATAAAACAGTTCAGAACCTGAAGCGTAAAGATGAATCAGTCGGATCTTGGGACAAATTTCTCATCTGAAATGTATTTTATTTCTTTTTTTCTAACTAATGTGAGAAGCTTTAAGGACAGCATTTCCAATATGATTTGTTGCCATGAGTTGTTACTGATTATTTATACTAGGAGCAGAGTCGACGTCACACATTGTGAGAAAGAGAGCGAGGAAAATATGTTAAAACATTTACTTTTTTAAGTTTTGAAAAGAAAAAAAAGACAAGTACATTTAAGCTGTGGCTTCACTTGAGAAGTTTTGTGTTTACAGCTGCAGCATACGAAGGATAAAGAGCAGCGTCTCAACTTGGAGCTGGAAAGGCTGCGCAATCACCTGTTGGAGATTGAGGATTCATACACGAGAGAAGCCCTCGCTGCAGAGGACCGGGAGACTCAGCTGCGCAGGCGGGTGGCGCTGTTGGATGAGAAACTGGCCACGTCCTCGAATGCTGTAGAAAATGCCAGGTTTGCATGAACTAAGACTGCTGTTTGTCCAATGACTCAGAAGACTCAGGAATTCCTTTTTAGACTTTTTTTTTCCCCCAATCATTTCACCACTACTCTATTTAATCCTACTCGATACAATCCTGCTCTTATCTTCGTAGCATAGACTATTCTATGCATAAGTGAATACTGTATTAAAGTTCATTTTTCTCCTGTATGATAGACTGATCCTGCCTAAATGAAAATAAATAAATGTGGAAATAAATGCATAAACCAATAAATGTGGAAATACAATTTGAAGTAAACAAAGATATGAGGAAATATAATTAAAAATAAATACAGAATTTAAAAACACATGTATTTCCACATTTATTTATTTATTTTCAAATTTGGCAGGATCAGTCCTCCACAGTCATGGTGTATCGGTATGTTTAAGTTAAGTTTGTATGATATCCCTGGAAGTTGTCACATCACCTAAAAAAAATAATATATATTTAATCTTTGTCTCTTCATATTTTTCCTTGAACTTTCTGCTGTAATGATTTATTCTCTCCAACCTCATTCTGGGCCACATTATTTTTTCTTTAAATTCAGCTAGTCTCCTGCTCTTCTTTGCAGCCAACAGGCCAGCATGCAGGTGGAGTCTCTGCAGGAACAGTTGAGCAATGTGGTGAAGCAGCGGGACGAAGTGCTCTCCCAACTCACAATATCTCAAGAACAAGTCAGACAGTATGCAGTGTCGCTCTCAAACCTGCAGATGGTGCTAGAGCAATTCCAACAAGGCAAGTTGGCAGAGGGAGGCAGCATGGTCCTCCCAGCAGCTTCTGAGCAGCTCTTGTTTTGTTGTTATAAGGCCTATGTTTTATCTGTTGTGGCACCTTTCTTGTTCATTGTATTCTTTATTTGTCTCTTTCCATGTCAGAGGAGAAAGCCATGTACTCTGCAGAACTTGAGAAGCACAAAAAGGAGAAGGACGAATGGAGGAGAAAAGCTCTCCTGCTTGAAGACCAAGCATCTGCTCTGCAGGTAAACCAGCAAACAGAGACCATCTCTGTGCTTATGTCTTATTCCTGCTCAGTGAACATTGCAGTGAAGTGCTCCCAATAACCGATATTACCTCTCTCAGATGAACTTGGATGAGGCGAATGCTGCTCTAGATTCAGCGTCTCGTCTCACAGATCAGATTGATCAGAAAGAGGAACTAATCGAAGAGCTAAAGAACCAAGGTGAGACGCAGTGGAGATTCTCCACTTCATTTTATGTTTTTCCCGCCGACTATAAAAGACTATTGAATAAAATGGCTCCAGGTCAGTTTTCCCCTTCACCAGTTTTTTTAATTTCTTTTTAGTATCCATTTATTTTGAGAATTTATGCAAATAAATCACGAGAGAAATGCTTAATTATTACAATTAATTTATTTGAATATTATTCTTCAAATTAACATTGTGCCAGTTTTCATTTAATTGTACCTCTGAACCTTGTTGGTAACCCCAAATCAAACCAAAATGTTATTGAATAAATTTAAGAAAATTACTTGAAATCATCGCCAGGTAAGAGTTCACGTATGGTCCCCGAAAAATGTCCAAACCCTTTAATATAAACTGGGAAATAAATTAAATAATGTTTTAGTTCAGAACCAGAACTCGCAGATTATGAAACAAAATATTTGCTCCTGTAAACTATAAACCTGGATGGAGTAGGACGCCCTTATCATAAGCTGACTAGCAGAGTAAATGGATTCTTCTGTGTCACTCTTATCGGGTAAACTATTACATCACAGCAAATTCTCAGACTGTTTATGTTGCCTGGTCTCAGATTTTACAGACTGTATTTGTTCATTTCTGAAACAAGCCTTTATCGTTACTTTAAAGTCTAAATAAATATACTAACTTTGGCATATCTGGAAAACGTAACTCTAGATTCCTTCATGGTGGCAATCTTTATCCACCTTGAACACTTTTATGTGTTTTTTTAGAAATTTGAAAAAAGAACAAAGTACACATGAAAAATTGGCTTTACATTTGTAACTCAGATATTAGATCCTCTGAGTTTTTTTATTTTATTTTATTTAATTTTTTAGTTTGACACCATAGGTGAACCAAGCAGAGATACAGAGCAAGTAGCCCTACCTGTTCTATAACTCGGCTAATGTGATATAAACATTATGGAACATGATTAAGTTTCACTGGAGTTCTTTAACAGTACTGAGTTTCTTTGTTTCTGCTGGAATGACTGTGGTTTTGTGTTGCAGTGGACATGAGGCAGGAGATGTTGGAGGAGGCACAAAAGAAACTCATGAACCTTCTGAACAGCACAGAAGGAAAGATAGACAAGTAAGTTAAGTTTATCCTACGTCAGTTGAATTAGGATTTTAAAACAATATTGGCGTGCTTTTAACTTTACATGTCCAACTAAATTATAGTTTTTCATCTGTTTTATTTTTACACATAAATTCCACCCCGTTTAGATCATTTTATACATTTCTGTCTACATAGATACATCGTTTAATTACATATGTTTGCATATAAATTACACCCAAATTATCTTGAGGTGACACTATACAGATGAACTAAATTGAATAGAATGCATTATGATGGAAAAGCTGTGAAATTGAGGCCACAAACGTATTACAATATAGTTGTGAATTGTTTTGAAAACACGGCTGTTTTCCTGGTGAAGCTCCGATCGGAAGTCTGTCAAATGTTTGAGCTCCAGTTTTTCAAAAGCGTTTATGACGCCAACAGTATCTATTTTGGTTGAATCAGATCTGTCTTCACTAAAAACCATAAAATAAGAACATAGAACAGCGCTGAAATATGTTACAGGGATCACTAGCCTTTTTGCCATGAGCATTGATTAGTTATTCATATTATGCGTAGAGACGATGTTGCAGCATGTGTGAGAAAGCTGTCACTGTAATACAAGGTTTTACTAATTTAAAAGAAATGAAAGATTACTATAGTTGACATTTCGACTTTTTAAAAGCTTCTTCAATCAGTGATACATTAGCAGTTACTGCAGTTAGCATTGCAGAACTCTCAGTGGGTATTCCCGAGAATCTAGAGCCTTCCCCTAACTTTGACATTTCCAAGTGTTGCTAACATTCCCTAATCCAGAGGTAAAACAGCTCAACGTTGTTGTAGTCGCCTCAGCCTTCCTGTTATCTACAGCCTTGCTTTCTCCCCCCCTGAGAGAACTGTAGACATGTTTTACATGCTGTAGTAAGTATGCTTTTAGATTTCTTTTTAAAATATGTCTCCCTCCTCTGACTTCATGTTTAAACAGCTCAGTGATACCAAAAATGGTTCATTTTGAGGGGGGGGGGGGGGGGGGTTCAGTCAGTAACAGCATCCACATTGAAGAGTGTTGTCAGCTCTACCTGGCAGCTCTTCCACATGGAGCTGGTCAGGTCAGGGCTGGTGAAGACTATCTGATCCTTTCAACCGCTAGTTTCTTTACTCATTTTCTTTATCAGGCTAGTTTTAACTTTAATGAATAAGGATTGACTCTTTCTGTCAACCTGATTTACAAACTTAATGGCAAAAGTAGGAAGTGCAAAATCAAACCCACCACAGTTGTTCTTTATGTATGCAACTTACATACTGTAGTAGGTAGATGAAGAGCATAAATGTTTGACCTTGAAATGCGTACTTATCCAGCGCCGTGTATGTTGTTCTGTCTGCAGGGTTCTGATGCGTAACCTGTTTTTGGGCTACTTCCACACACCTAAGACGAAGCGCGCCGACGTGCTGAGGCTCATGGGAAGTGTGCTGGGACTGAACCGAGAACAAGTCGATCAGGTTAGAGAATGATCAAAATATTGAAAGGCAGTCCTTTACTTTTCAAGAATTAAGCAAAATTGGTTTTAAAATTTTGAAAATAAATTAACTGTATAAAAATATAGACAATATGTATGTTTGACGTTAAAAAGAGAAGTTTTGTCTTTATTCGTGTCTCATATTGGGTTTAGTTAATACCTTTTGTTTCTGGATAGTTGAAAATAGGAGATATTATTTGACAGTGTTGCTGGAGCTGCTTTAAAAAGAACTGTATATCATAATGCCATAACTCAGAAATGTGAATACTAATAGTAAGTGGTTAATGTTTGGTTGCATGATGAACTCTTAAATGGATATAAACCTGCCTTTACTAAAATACTTGAACTAAAATACAGAATAATTGAACATTTTGTTTAACATTTTTTAATATGATTATTATTCTAGGGAAACGTAGAAATAAATGCATAACTTTCACCGATATAAGTCATAAAATTTATTTATACTCATACAATGAATGTATAAACTTCACTCTTATTCGTAGCCAATCTGTTTTAAAAAAACAGTAGTTTAAGAAGTTTATGGACGTGAATAATATTTGTTTACATGTTGCAGTGGATATTTTTCTAAGATTAGCAATGGCGGAGATTTTAACAACAAGATTTAATCTATTGTTTATTCGCCGAAGCCTGTACAGTGCATAAGTATTATTGGGTGTGTTGCATTAGCCCTATAAGGCTGTTTAGAAAATCTGCAGCACTGACGAACTGTATTAATAGGAAGCAAATGGGAGTAAATGAAAGCATATACACAAAGAGGAGTAAACAGAAAGGGCAGACGCCAAGCATAGCTGCTTCATTGTCTCAGTGATGACTGGAATGAGTCAAATTTGTATTAGTGTGTTTTTAAAATTTCTGAACTTCCCCTTTAAATCCAAATTTTCCCCAAATTAGATCCCCCCCCAATTAAAACCTAATCACCTTCATATGAAAGCCTTCTAACTTGGACTCATGGCAGACGTTTTTAGTTTCAGACATTTGATACAAAAATAGAAAACGAAGCATTTCGATCAATGTTGACCGATTTATAACGTCGCTGTACCCAAATTTGCGTTACCGTTTACAGACTCAACCACAGGTCACACTGACCACACCAGGAGATGGCAACATTTTTCCACTTCTTTAAAAATAATTGATTGTTATCTTGTTTTTTCAGAGCCAATTTTAGTCAGCTGAAAAAGACGCTGCCCCTGCAACTTTTTTTTTGTTTAACTCCAGCAGCCCCTGAAAATCCTCAGAGCTCAGACCTGAAAAAGAAAGCATAGTCTTTTCCAGATCTGTTTGGCTGGGGGCGCTATGGGAGTCCATCCAGCGATTCCAGAGAGTATTACCCAACACCCTTAAAGGGAAACACATACAGAGTAACAAGCAAGAGAGATTTCAGCTGCTTAGAAAAAACATTTTTATTACCTTTTAAGCTCCCTGTAAGGTTTTCTTCCCCCCTTCCTTCCTTCCCTCCCTCCCTCATCTCCTGGTAAAACTATTTAAAGTTTCCACTTCAAGCAGCCAAGAGTCCAGTAAAACCAGCAGACTTTAAAGAATCAGTTTTAGAGGTGCAGCAATTCCTTTTCATGTGTTTTTTAACTGTAATGTAGTGATCCATGCAGCCAAATACTGCCAGGGAAATGAGCTTTCAAATACATAGGCTGTGTAGGACCGTAGTTAATAAAATATACTATACATGGACCACATGCAATCAGCTGAGAGTACCTTCAAATAATATTTGTACTTCCTAACCGCCTGTCTTTTAGATGTTTGAGGATGACAGACAGCACGGTGTTAGCGGATGGGTATCGAGCTGGCTCGGAGGCAGAGGAGCTCAAAGCGTCCCAAATACTCCACAAAGGCCCACCAGCGGACAGGGGCTGAATTCAGTAAGTAAAAAAACGAGCTGGCACACACATGCACAGTATGCATGGGTTACCCAGTACAGTAAACTGTTCAAATAATACCTGCTGGTCCTTTACAACTTCTTTAGAATTGCAGTTAACAGTGCATAGAAACAAATAACACTTATGTGTGGGTTAAATTGAATTTGCCTACACATCTAATATGAAGAGCAAATGGGGGTAATAAAGCAAACTTCTTGTTTAAGTCTTGAATTTAAAAAAAAGTGCTTAGTAGGGGTATAACGAAACACAGAAATCACAGTTTGGTACTTTTTCGGTACACTTTAATCAAGATGAATAAATACAAATGTGCATATGACTTTTTCTTTCTTTTTGTTAAACTTTGATCAACATTTAACAAAAACCTTTTTTCCTGAATTCATTCCTTTCAGTTTCTGAAATTAATTTGATTTGATTATGTTCTATAACTTAAAGTTGAAAGTTTATTTTTATTTATTTTTTAAAAATGGTACAAGCAGACATATCCAGAGCAGAAAACTATAAAACCACTTGAAAACAGTCAGCGTTAATGTTTAGAAATGTTTAAATAATACCTTGCCCATGTTTGAAAATAAAACATGCTTAAAGCTGCGGTATGTAACTTATAAAATGCTTAAATTTGACTGTCGCTGCAGCTTAACCACCGGTGCAGAAAGAGCGCATGCTGCAGAATTTTCTCCCGCTGAAGCAGTCAGACAAGCTGCCATCCAGAAAGTCTTGCAGAATTCTTATCACTTCAATTAGAGATATGTTAAACAGAAATGTGGCAACAGAGCGCGGATTCTGCCTCTGTAAGTGTGCGCGCAGTTCAGATGGCGAGTGTTCAGGCCACAGCAGGGGAAATGTTCCTAACTATCACATGTAGCTCATTATTCTGCTCAATGTGTGACGGCACCATGTGGATTCTCTGTTCGGTTTGTTCAGGTTTAGTATTTATTAACATGAATGACAATTAAATACTACCGAATGTCATTATCATTTTAAAAATTGACAGATAAAAATAGATTATGACCAGAATTTTTTTTTTACCCTGTCAGTCAAAATGAGCAACAACAACAACAAATTGTAGCGCGACTTCTGGACGGTAGCTTCAGTCATTCTAATTTCAAAATTTTCTCCTCCTCTCTTTGATGATGCCACAGCTTTAAATCACTTTGGAGTTGTTTTGATATTTCGACAGCCTAGTCTCCCAGCTGTACTTGAAATGCAGCATGGCCAGCTGTTGGGAAAAGCCCTTCTCATCAACGGGGATTCCGCCGACTTGCTTTATGTAAAATGAGGAGTTTGGGCTGATTGGATGCTACTGGTAGCCATGTGGACATCAGCTGGTTTTTCTGCAGTATCAGTGATGTTTACATTCACCTTGCCATTGCTTTAAGTGAGTAGGGATGTGCCAGTTGACCGTAAATCGATTAATTGCGACGTGAAACATGTCAAATCAATAGCGATTCAAAAGTGTTCAAAATCGATTATTTTTCATTATAATTAAATGAGAAAAACATAAATGTCCGGCACGGCACACGGACATTTTCTGGGGACGGACCGGTGGAAAGCGTATGGCTGCAGTTAGTGTTTTAGCCATGCGGAGTGAAATTTACGAACTATCGCTAATATTTAGCACTTTAGTTGTGAAAGGGAGCGTCTTTGTTGTTGTGTATCATGTTAGCAGCAACGTCCTCTTTTCCCCGAAAAGGTCTACTTTTCACCTGCTGTCCGGGGCGTCCTCCCTGAGCTCCAGCGCAGTGCAGGCCAGGGTAGCTCATGTTTACCAGACGTCAGCCCAAGTGAAGCTTTACGGATCACACACAAAGGAAGTTTCCTTTATATCGTCCTGTTCGCGACTAACGTGTGACGGAAAGCACTGTGCTCATAGATGCAGATTTGTTTCCATGTCTGACAAGAGCCAAACATCCCATTGGTAAAACTGACGCAAAAATTATGAAAACACTGTGCAAAGTTAGAGTTGAGAATTCTGCTTTTTATTTTCTATTACTTTGAATAGAAAATAATACTAATTTTCTCAGAATATAATTTCTGATTTTTGTATCATTTCTGTCCTGCATGAGCTATAAAGGGAGCTATTATTATTATAGGTTTATTTTCTAATAAAGAAGATTAATTATTTCTCTTTAGATTTTAAAGTCATTTCTGTAATGGTTGACTTGCAAAACCCGATCTGAAGTTAATTTAATTTATTTTTTAAATATACTTTAAATATGTTAAAATCAAGTCTTGATTAAGTAAACAGAATATGAATGATGTGTTTAAGGGTCTGACACAGTGTCCTCTTTTATGGAAATCAAAACATTGTCACCCTGTATTATGCTTTTAGTGCAAACACACTTTTCCTTTAGCTTTCATGGTAAGTGAAACCTAGAGGAAAGCTTGATAGGATTATGAAACATATTTTGGACATGTGTTGGTTTTATTTGTTCTTTCAAATAAATAAAAAGACAGGACATCAATTGGTTTAGATGCTTTAATTAATGGAAACTGAATGGATTTAAGAGTAGAAAGTAGCCATGGAAGGAATGAAGAACAAAAATCCTTAATGGGGAAAAAATATGCTCTCTGTGGAATATGTTTGATTTAATCTGTAAACGTGCTCAGTCATTCAAACACTCACCCCTGTTGCTCCAGTCTTTCTCTGAGATGTTTGTGAAGTTCTTGGAGATGGAGTCGACCCCATCGCTCCCAGCGCCGAGGCTCCCAGTCCATGACTTCAAGCCTCTGAGTGCCCCGCCTCCTGGGAGAACCAGTGGATCTTCTTCAGGCTCCACAGGTAAATTGTCAGTCTGGCAATAAAAAAAAAAAAAAAAGTAATGAAATACTCCAAAGTTAATATATGTTTTTACAATAGGAGACGTGGCCGGTGTTAGGCGAGCTGGTGAATCCAATCCTTTCCTGGCTCCTCGTTCTACTGCGGTGCCGCTGGTGGCCGGTTCTGGCTCTGCCGGCTCAGGAGGCCACCTGCTGATGAAGCCCATCACCGACGCTCTTCCAACCTTCACCCCGGTGCCTGTCTCAGCTGAGTCCAGTGGTGGAGCTGTGCTCAAAGACTTGTTAAAGCAGTAATGGGGGGGGGGGGGGGGGGCTCTACAAATGCCACACAGATGTCTTAATTTGTCCAACTTGAGTTCGCACTAACAGACTGAGACATTTGAGCCACTCTGCTCTGTATTACTGCTCTGGGCAATAATAAATGATCAGATAATACATCATAGCTTAAGATAAAGTCTGGAGATTTTAACGGTTAGATTTTTTTTTCTCTATGCAAAAGAGTTTCTACACATGAGCAAAACTGTTTATTACTCAATGGTATTTATAGGTCCGGACCCACAAATTGACTTCCCATGCTAAAATGAATGAATAAAAACATGTTTAATATGCAAAACACCCAGATCCCATCAGTTCTGAATAAAAAGTGACCTTAGAAACTCCCGGTGTGCAATACAAAGCGTGGGTTGAGCCTCTCTTTGCAAGAGGAAACATGCCCGTCAGTTTTCATCCCCCAATTTGCATTTATCTGCTTGTATTTTCTTGTCCTGTTAGTATTACTTCTGCTAAACAATTCAGCACGTTTCCTCTGATCCTGGACTGAACGAAAACCTCTGGCAGCAGCACACTACGTGGAGATTCATGTGGATCAGTACATCTGTTGAAACCATAAGGATTTTTGTTTTTGTTGGAAGATCTTGTAATTTCCAGACAGCCAGACAGTGATATCCAATATGCATAATTATAGCTGCCGACTGTGGTTTATCAGATGGTTTAGACTGCTCTTTATGTTCACGTACAGCACTATAATGCAGTTGCATATATGTAAATGGGTATTGTAGGTTTCTTTTTGTTTTTTTGTGATAGGCACGAAGGATGTTTTGGAAGTCCAAGTGCCTGGATTTTTTGGGGAAATTTGATATTTGTGTAATCCGAAGTGTAAATGGTTGACATAAATGTATATTTACAAAATGTAAAAAACAAAACAAAAGCTGGACATTTTTGAAGCTTTATGTGATCAGATCAGAGCGAGCCAGCGTGCGTGCGTCGACGCTGCACCGCTTTTCTTTTTTCTTTTTCGTACAGACATCAGTCAGCCACTGCAGAAGGAATGTTACAGGACGAGTCCAGGTGTGTTGATGAAATGTAAAAACTGTAAATCCTGACTGGAAACACTGTTTTTTTTGTCTTTTTTTGTGGATGTAAAAATCTGAAACGGAGCAAAGGATTTGGATTACCTTGGATGATCTTCCGTTGAAGTTGGTACCCATGATCTAATTAGGATTTGACATTAAATAAAGGTGCCACTTGTGACCAACCTGTTTGAGGTTTCATTTCTTAACTCTGACCTCTGCACTTAGACAAATGGCAGAAAGATAGCAGATTGACCCATTTTCACAGTTATAACTGTAGATCTAATAGCTCCTTCCAGCAGGATAAACCATGTCAGCAAAGCTCAAATCATCTCAAACTATTTCCTTTAACAGTGTAATGAGTTCCCGGTATTCATATGGCCTCCAGCCGCCAGATTTGAATCCAACAGAAGATCTTTGGGATGTCTTGGAATGCCACATATCTGCAGCAACTGGAGTAAAATCTCAGGAATGTTTCTTACACCTTGGTGAATCTAAAGAAAGGGGAGTCCACTTTCTTCTAGCAAGGTAAAAATGGAGCTGAGTAATAGTTTTCAAGTTGTTAATGCAAATAATGATACTTTTTTTTTTTGAGTTTCTTCTCCTTGATGGGTAACAAGTAAAATAAGCCGATAATAGCTGGTTAATTAGTTGGCCTATGGCTATGATAGTTCCCAAACAGCTGAGTTGGTCTTTCTTGTAACAAGCCAGAGAAAACTCCAGCACTTTTTTCCAGCATTTGATTTAAACAACTAATCCTATAATGGGGAAACCACAACATGGTTGGAATGAACCCACAATTCTTAATGCCCCTTCATTATCACCACTATGAACTGTAAGGATTGGAGGACGAGTGTGATGTAGTACAATCTGATCTGAGACATATGCTGATCAGCTGGTGCTTGTATTTAAAGCAGTGAAAGCTTTTTTTCTTCTCTCAGGTGGAGAATGATCACCAGACAGCCTGGGGGGGGGGGAATCTCAAGTGAAGGCTGCAAGTCGTATGCCACGCCCCTTTGTTTGGCTAATCTCAGACCAATTTAAGGGATGTGAGATGACTAATTGATCTGTAATGCCAGGTTGGTGGTTGCGTGTTTATTCTGGAGATGTGTGCTGCAGCCAAGAGGTCTCCCCTCCGCTGGTTTGGAGGCCCTAAAATCCGACTTTCCGCCTCGGCTCAGCTGGATACGACCCAGTCAGATGTGGGCGTAAAGCTCTTTGCACTTGCTGTGTAGTGTCATTGAACTTGGGATGGTGTGTGCATACAGGTCCTTCTAAAAAAAAAATAGCATATTGTGATAAAGCTCATTCTTTTCCATAATGTAATGATGAAAATGAAACTTTCATATATTTTAGATTCATTGCACACCAACTGAAATATTTCAGGTCTTTTATTGTTTTAAAACTGATTATTTTGGCATACAGCTCATGAAAACCCAAAATTCCTATCTCAAAAAATTACCTGTACATGTATATCCTGAGAAAAACACCCACCCAGTTACCCACAGTGTGTGCTTTATGTCTCTCGGCTCCCGGACAGCATCGCAGTGGCATGCCGCCGTCTCTGCGCGCTCTCACCGGAGGGGGCTGGATCTCCTGATTGGATCCAGCTGTTGCTGAAAGTGCTCGGTTGGGGGGAAAGGGGGGGCGTCACATCTGCATTGCTAAACAATCTGCCCAACAGGACGATCCGAGCAAAAAAAAACGGAAAGGTTTTGTTTCACTTTTTTTTTTCTCCACCGAGGAAATTCCTGTACGAGTTGGTCAATGTGCCGAAGCTCCAGCTCGATCACAGAGTGGTTAATGAAAACCTGGTGTCGGCTTTCGCGTAAGGGCGCATAGTTGGAGGGGATAGCCGGGGTTCGGGTTTACGGGTCGTCTAAATCTTTCTCTTTGAAAGGGAGCTATTAAAACAGTGACTTTGGAAATGCGTTCTCTCAGGTTTTGTTCTTCTGTAAGGTTAGTACGTCTCTTTCTTTCTTTCCTTTTTTTTTTTTTTAAAAAAAACCCCTCCAATCTAGCTGAAACTTTTGCGTAACGGGCTCCGTGAATGCGTTTCTTTGCTCTGTTTGTATGAATAGGCGATGCTTCTGTCGAGCTCCCGTGTCTCCAGCCAGCTGTCCTCCTCAAGACCCCACAAAACTAAAACTCCCCATTTGCAGGATGTTGGCTGCTGTGGTATTTACTCTGCTTTGCATCCAGTCTGCACATGGACAGGTAACCCCTCACACACCTTGCTTTCATGATGGTCTGACACGGACTCTCAAATTCCAATGATCTCTCCTCAGCCCTGCCCATACGGCTTTGAATATAACAGGAATTTAGGACAATGCGCAGGTAAGAGGCATTTTTCTATCTTAAGGTGGCATTTAAAGAAATGCAGCGTGAAACGTGTATGCATTGCCTTGCAAGAACAACCACAAACGAAACGAATGTGTTTTAGTTGTTTATTTTGTGAGGGCTCAACCCAAACACGTGCATGATTGTCATTTGGAAATTCTAACAAAGATCTGAAAATTGCAGTGTAGATTTATATTCAGCCTCAGAGTATGTGTCTACCACATTCAGATTATTTTCCTGCCCATTCTTCCTAGCAAAATAGTTCAATCTCAGTCAGAATGGATGAAGGGGTTCTTTAAATGTCAATTTTTAAGTCTGGACTTTGACTAGGCCAATCTAACATGTTGTTGTTCTTTGTTCCAACCCATTCTGTTGTAATGCTGGCTGTGTGTTTGGTGTTTTTGTCATGTTTAAAAGTGAACCTCCACCCCAGTCTCAAGTCTCTTGCAGCTTCTATCCATCTTCCGTGAACTCTCACTCGTTTTCCTGTCTCTGCTGATAAGAAAAAAAAAACAGTTCCCACAGCATGATTCTGCTACCACTGTGCATCACGATAGGGACGGTGTGTTCCAAATGATGTGCGGTGTTCGCTTTTCATGTTGACCTAAAAAGTTGTCTAATGCGACATGAGGGATCAAGCTACTTGGACATGCAAACGCATCCACAAATAAATTGTAGACGCCAGGCATAGAGAACCATAAAAATAGTGTGGGGGGGATCACTTAATCTAATATTAAATGCTGTAAAATATTGAACAACAAGGAACAAGCTTGTTTAAGATCTGTGATTCTGATAGCTTTAGGAAAGGAACTGGGTCGAGTCAAGACATTCTGACTTTGACGCTGCACAATCTTCTTCCAGAAGGAAGCATGGAAGGAGACGGTCAAACAATCTGTGAGAAGGACCGGTGGGGTCACACATGATCCCTCCAGCCCTGATCCTGCTCCCTCGGTGGCTGATGCAGATGTAGCTGGAAAGCTACTTCCAGTGATCTTGTCAACTGCTTTGACTGCTTTCATATCCAGCCCTGAGCAGCTACTGGGTCACGCCGGGATGAACCCACTCAGGACGCCCTCCGTCTGCAAAAGGAAACGACGGCTGGGAAGCCAAGTCCAGCTGTCTTGGGTTTCCTCAGGAGGCAGAGGCGTTGCTGGTTTCTCACTACAATGGCTGTTTGTTGAGCATTCGGTGAGATTCTTAGGGGATCTTGAGTTCATTTGAGCTGAAAAGACACTTATTCTGGAAAAAAAAGAAGAGGCTGGTTCTCCAGGAGTTGGAGAATCACATGTTTTCTGTTTCCCATACATGACTCATAACAGACCGCAAATGGGACTCTTTCAACGTTGTCTTTCCACCTGCTACTTTTCTAGAAGGGCCAAATTTGTAGAGCGCCCATCTAATTGTTGTTCCGTAAACAGATTGGATCTCTGAAGCTCCCCTAGAGTTACCATGGGCCTCTTTGGGGTGCTTTAACAATTATCCACAGCTTTTAACCCTGACTTTTCTGGTGTATTTCTTTGTCTTCGTGATGCTCTTTGTTCACTAATATGTTCTAACAAACATCTGAGGCAGCCACAGGACAGCTGAATTTATACTGAGATCAAATTACACCAAAATTGATTCCATTTACGAATTAGGTGGCTTCTCAAGGCAGTTGGTTGCACTTTTTCCTTCCCCTTCACATATGCGCAACTTTGTGTTGGCCTATCACATAATGGCTCAATCAAATGGATTACAGTTTATTGTTGTAACATAAAAAATGTTCAAGGGTGACGAATATTTTTGCAAGGGTTAGTAGTCTAATATTAAACCGGGTGGGCCACCCTCCCACAGATGTTCGAGCTGCAGGAATGTCCTTACCATCGCTCTTCTCTGCATTCCAGATGTGAATGAGTGCAGCTCGCCACAACCTTGCCAAGGAGAGATGCTCTGCGTCAACCAGATCGGAGGCTATCAGTGCCTCTCCAGTGACTATTACGACCGGCCTTACAGACCGGTGGCCCCCGTCCAGCCTGAGCAGAGTTACCCGGACCCCTCCGATAGGGTCTCTGACACCTTCATCCGGGTTCCTGCAAGACCCGTGGAGCCAAGTTACCCCATAGTGAGTAATCCTGCGCTGTGCACCTTGGGGTATGCTCCCGCGGCAGATGGCACCTGTAATGGTGAGTATCAGACAGCAGTTATGCTAAGTTCAGTTGGGTGAAAGAGGACTCAGCAGAAAGTCGGGCTCGGGTTTCAAAAGAAGGAAAGCTCTTTGTAGAATGAGGGGTCGTGTGACTGCCTTGTGCATTCCCTCGCAAGCAAAATCCCTTTTGTTTGTTGATAATGTATTTTATTTGACAGCTGAGTATTCTGGTTTTGCAAATCATGCCTCAAATAAGCTCAAAGTAGCACATGGACGCCACAATTGGTAGTTTGCTGCCCCCTCCTCTGGCTTTTGTGACCTCTTGAATTCTTTCACTAATGACAAAACAATATTCATCAGTCAAGTTCCAACATTTTCATAGAGCGCTTGGCTTTCTATTTCTACCACAAATTTCCAATTACACGGAGACTTTTTGCTGGCTTACAGTTGGCTCAGTGGAAAGATGCCTTATCATCCCGAAAAAATACTTTTTGTGACTTTGCTTTGGATTGATGGAAGGAGAAAAGTCTCTAAAATGTCAGTTGTCACCTGTGCATCCTTGCAGTCACAAAGACCACATGAATAATCTCTGACTGCTCTTGATGGCCACACAGGAGGTGTATTTCTAAGGGCCGAGATGCTAAAACTCAGAAAATGAGCAAAAGGGTATTGCAATAATGTTTTCCTGATATCGTGCGGTCATGCTCTGCTCCTCTGCCTACCAGCATCATCTCCTCTGCAATGTTAGAATCTGGCATTATCTCTGAATCCAGCTTTTATCTAATCCTCAATAGTCCATGATTGCTTCTCTTTAGCCCGCAGGTGACCACGTTTTTTTTTCTGTCTTTAGTTATCAGTGATAGTTATAGTATGGTTTTGTCTGCATGGAACCAGTTTCCTCCAGCTGATTTTTAAAAATTTTTTCTTTTACAGTTTTCTCCCAAACACTAATACATTTTTTTGTGCATTTGCATTTAATTTCTTGTCAAATTACTGAGAATTACTCTTTCTTTTTTTTTCTTCTTTTTTTTCTTTTGCTTTTATATGTTTGTGAGCATGAATGTTTCTGTGGATACACGGTTTTTAGCACTGTTGCCTTGTAGCTGGGTTGGGATATCTGCATGCCTCAGTTCTATCCTAGCATTCTGGCTTTCTCTCACCATTCAGAAACATACATATCGGCATGTTTGGTTATAGAGCTACTCTTCAGTTTTTACTCTCAGGTGTGAGTGTGTGGTTGCATGGTTAGTGTTAATCTGTGATAAAGTGGTGAACCGTCCAGAATGTACCCCCACCTCTTGACCATTCACTACTGGGAATGAATGAATAAACTCCACAGACATAATCACAAACTGTTGTACATTGTTCTAAAATAGACATAATTCAAAACCCAGAACATAAACATTTTGAATATAAACTAATTAGACTTAAAACTTATAAAATAAAAATAACCCACTTGTAAGATGATGGATGGGTAAAAAATCTAAATGCCAGACTAAATAAATGGGTCTTCATCTGCTTTTTAAGAGTGAAACAACAAAATACACAGAACAGACAGGCAACCTTAAAGGCATATTCACCTTATTTTGTGTGCAGTAAGCTCTCACATTTTTATTTTTGTACAGAAAGAGCAAGAAACTGAATGTTTAGTTTGAATAAATGTGTAGCATCTTACAGCATTCTGTGTAACTTCTAATTGTCTAAGAGAAACTTTGCCTTGATAAGTAAGCGATGCATTTACAGTCATCTAAACTGAAAGAAACGGGTGAATCTCAGCCTGTCACAATAAACAATACTTCAATTGATATTATAAAATGAGCTCACCAATTTTTCCAGCCATGATCATTTCCATTCGGATGCTTGTGTGTCTTCCTCACGGGATGAAAAAACAAATATATAGTCCGTATATCAGTAGTGGCAGAGTAGAATGAGATGTCATTTTTTATTCAAATGAATTTTTTTTGTTAGTTTGCACTTTCTGTTTACAAAACTCCTCACTGGTAGTCTTTTAGTTACTGATTTACTAATTTACATTGGATATTAAAAATGTCTTCCAATTGCAATAGTAAATGTTCTTTACAAATCAAAATTCCTTGATAATTCAGAGGGTGTACATGCGTTAATTATTACATTAGATGAAAATGTTCTCAAAACGACAATATGATCTTTAATCGCAATCATTTCTGGGGGAATTTCTCGTCCAGCAAAACGGTTTCTTCAGTTCTTCATAGCACACTAGGTCTCAGTTTAGCAATGTTCCTTAAATGAAAGAAAGAAGATTGTGAGATGGATCGGAATTAAGTTATTCCCAAGAACTAACACTGAATTTGGCTCATGTCAGTGTATTTCAGTTAGGGCTACTATCAATGTTTCTGTTTTTTTGGAATTATAAAGGTAATCAAGCAGCCAATCCCGAATTGGGCATAGTGTTGTAGTCAAGTCACCATTTCTCGAGTCCAAGTGCCACTTAAATCCTTAGTGCAAGTCCAAGTCACATAGAATTAGTCCAAGTCAAGTCTCAAGGTCCTACAGTCCAACATGAGTCCAAGTCCCAAAAAGAATCTTCCAAGTCAAGTCATTTTCACCTGAGAGCAAGTCAAAAATAGGAGAGCAGAGTGTAGATATTTAGAATATATAGAAAGAAAATGATGATGGGCCAAGCATTGATCCTTGGGGAACCCCACAGGTTACAGAAGCTTTCACAGCAGTGCACTCTGAAGATTTTACTCCTTGAAGAACTCCTATCCTGTAAGTTTGGGAAAACCCAGTTATGTGACCACCACCCCCGCAACGCAGTCCCACCCTGTGACCCCAATTCAAGTGAAACACACAAAATCAGAATAAGGATAATAGTTTTGTTTTCTGTTGAGTGGTGACTGAACATCCTCCCAGAGAAGTGATGCCATATCGTTTCCCCAACAGATTCACTTATCAAATTGATTTAATAGTAATTATGAACCAGAGTAGCTTACTGTTTTTCATGAGAGAAATTGTAGCTGAGTTGCTATCCAAAAGTTGTTTGTTATATTCCAGATTCCTTCTGTCACATGTTGATGTGCCCCTGGCCAAAGCACTTCCGATCTACTTTTTGGTGTAGGAATATGTGCATGTTTGTGAATGTGATTGGGTGAATGTAGCTCTAGCATGAAGTAGGAATATGTGCATGTTTGTGAATGTGATTGGGTGAATGTAGCTCTAGCATGAAGTGCTTGGAGTTGTCAGAAGGACTAGAAAAGCACTAAATAAATTTAGCCCATATACCATTTCAAATGGGTATAGTAAAAAATAAGATGAAAACATGTTGAAATTAACCAAACTTCTAAGCTAAGACTAAGCATAAATATACTTTTTATGTTCACTTTTCCAACTACTGTCACAGAAGCCAAAAACGCAGCTGTACACAATGAAATGAATTTTGCAGTACTTGGAAGTAAACAGAATTACTGCAAAATCTATTTAAAAGTCTTCACAAGGTGCTAACTTCTCTGTTTAAAAATGACATAATGGAAGAACAAAAATCTCAGCTGTCATCAAAAAGAGACAGATTGCAACATATTTCATCACAGCTTGTCAAAAACTGGTTAGACCTTGTAGGGTATACTTTTACTCTGCTGTATACAGTCAGAGCAAGTTGCTGAAAATAGCCTCCTTCAATTGCATTGGGACTGTTTTTTTTTCTTCTTCTGTCATTAAGGATAAATCAGCCACAACCCTGCCATGAGGTGGAAATATATACATAGAGTACAGTTGTTTTCTCTTCTAAAAGAGAGCGTCAGAGTTGAGCTCATGCACAAATATGGACTGTTTCTCTTTGAATTTGAGATGGCTTGCCAGGGAATCGGCTCACAACCTTGTTTGGGTAAACCACTCTACCAGAGTGCCAAAAGTGAGGTCATGTTCCACCAAATCTGCACCCAGGCCAGACTTGAACAACAAGCATGCCTCTGTGGGGGCCATTCGTTACGAATCCAAACACTCCTGAAAGGTTGGTGTGTGTGTGTGTGTGTGTGTGTGTAATCGGTTGCTGATTGATGGATGCCTGGGGGGAGAAATTACACACACTGTGACTTCCTGCCTGAACCTATAACAAAAACATGGCTTTGTCTTTTGCTAGGTGCCGCAGTCTTCCATGAGTTTCGCTAACTGTACCGCTCTGCAGGAGAAAAACTGAACAGATTAGAGATTTGGTTTCCCTTCATATTCTGGGGATATTTTTCTAACTACACGCAGTCACAGTTTTACATTGCCTTGCTAAAGTATTCATACTGTATCTCAAAGATTTTCATGTTATATCACAATACAACTAAAAACCTCAATGTATTTTACTGGGGATTCTATTTGATAAACAATCACAAAATGATACACAACTGCGAAGCGAAGGATATACTGTTTCAACATGTTTTACAAAACAAAATCTGAAAATTATGAATTGCATTTGTATTCATCCCCCCCCCCCCCGAGGCCATTTTTGTTGAACCATGTTTCATGCATGATGCTCCCACCGCCATGTTTTACCATGGGAATGGTGTTTTCAGTTTGAAATTTTGGTTTTCCACCATATTTGCCTGGGGGTCAAAAAGATTTCATTTACTGTAATTGGATCACCTTCTTACACATGTTTGCTGCTTTCCCAACATAGCTAATGACAAACTGGACTTTTTTCTTTTTTTTAACTGTTTTCTTTCAACAGCTGATTACTTCCTGCCACTCTTGCAGAGAAGCTCACAACTAACCGTTACTCATGGTCCCGTTTTGTTTTTGAAAGGATTAAACGGCACTGTATGAGATTCTCAAAGCTGAGGATGTTGTTTTTAGAACTAACCGTGGTTTAAAGTTCTTCACAGATTCACCCCTGCCTTGTCTGCTGTAGTCTGTCTTCCTGATGCAGTTTCTTCACTGATGTTCTCTAACAAACCTCTGAATACTTCACAGAACAGCTTGATTTATACTGTGATTAAATAACACACAGGTTGACTCCTTATATTTCATTTAGTGGCATCAAAGTAAAAGGGACTGAATACAGATCCAAACCTATTTGTAAGAAAAATTGAAACCCCTATCTTCCTTTCCCTCCACTTCGCAGTTTTGCACTAGTTTGTGTCTGTGATCCCAATAAAATGTATTGAAGTTTGTGGTTGTAACAGGGGATGTGGAAGGGTAATGAGGAAGGAATACGTTCGCAACGCACTATTTCTTTCTGTTGTGCACAGGCACAGCAGGGCAGCTAAACGACAGAGGAAGATTTACACGGTCATAGATGTTCGTACCAACTAGATGCGTAACACCGCTAACACTCTCTGCAACACTACGGGCCATTTCATGCTTCTGTTTATACCTCTAGGGACATTCGCAGAAATATAAAGCCCGGCTTGAAGTTTTCCCCCATGGAGCCACAACAGCAGTAGTGAAGTTGCGGATGTGGGATGATGTGGCTTAGCTCTCTGTCAGAGCTGGAGTCCTATCCAAGGGTCAAATTTAGAGCTCTGTGCTGTGAATTCAGCTTCTAGACACCAGCCATTTTCTCTAGACCTGACTTTGTGGCTTAATGCACAGTAGTGATTGAAGTTCACTAGTTTCAGGAGTTTCTTTCTGCCTTTTTACACTTCAGAAAAAAACAGATTTATTTTCCTTTACTGTCAAACATCAAATCAGAGTAAGCTTTTTTTTTGTTTTAGGTTCAATAAATATTTTAAAAAAATTATTTGCTAAATGTCCGAATAAAGAGAGAGAATTGTTATGCATTTTTTATAACTTTCATCAAAGATGGAAGTATACATATACTAGCTTTATAGTGTCTTTAATCAAAAAGAAAACTCCAGATAATCCCATGCTGATCTTGAGATGCTTCTGACAGGTTATTTGAGTCCATCTGAGTTAATCGGTGTTGGATGCATATAAAGGCACACCGCAATCACTGAGCCTCTTTCTTTGACATCATGGGAAAATTAAGAGAAATCAAACAACACATTAGGAGGAGAACGCTATTACTTTAAAACCACCATTAAAAAAAGTCAGACTACAGTTTGAAACTGCACATGGGGACAAAAACCTGGATTTTTGGAGACATGTCCTGTGGTCTGAAACAAAAATGCAACTGTTCGGCCATATTGATAAAACTATATATTTGGAGAAGAAATGGGGAAGCTTTGAAGCCTCAGAACACCATTCCAACTGTGGAGTAGGGGGGTGGCAGCATCATGCTGTGAGGCTGTTTTGCTGCAGATGGGACTGGTGCACTTGACAAAATGGATGGCATCATGAGAAAAGAAAATAATGTGGCAAGAAGGGGCTACGAAGCTGACCCAGTTCTGTCAAGAGGAATGGGCCAAGTTTCCAGCAAACGATTGTAGAAAGCTTGTGGAAGGAGATCTGAAATGTTTGGCCCAAGTGAAACAGTTTCAGAGCAGTTCTACCAAATACTAAGGAAGTGTATGTATCTTTCTGACTTTGATGAATGTAATAAAAAAAATTCTATACGTGTCCGATCTTCAGGCATTTCAAGCTAATCCCTCTTGGCCTGTCTTCTCAGCAGCCAGTTCCAGTTGTCAGCACCTACCCTGGAAAGCTTGTGAACAGCCCATGAAATGGGCCTATATAAGGAGGTGATCTGAAACACTCATGCAGGTGGTGTGTGTGTGTTGTGCACACGAGGGCCTTCTTTCAGGGAAAGCTGCAGCCTAACTGCTTGCAGGCGCTGCGGTCCTGTAGCACTTTATAAAAGTACGCTCTTGGGACCTCTACCTCCGAAACTGCCTTCCCCCACCCACCCCTCGTCCTCCGATGAGGGTGCCAGTGACCCAAGCAGGCAGAAAGGGCATCGGTCCCACTTAAGGTGTTATCGCCTAAGAAAACAGCCTGTCCAAACAAAAGAAGAAAAGACATCCACCCACTTTCACTGCTGGTTTCCCAGAGATAGTTGACTTCACAGTCTGAGACCCACAAATGGAAGCTGGATAAAAAAAAAAAAAAAGTGTCATATCCTCGTGAGAAATTGTCCATTATAATTCAGTGTGTGAGCTGCTCCAGGGAAGTCGGGGGGAATTTAGATTGAAATTTGAGATATCGCTTATCATGTGGAGAAACCATTGTAAGCCAATGCCTGTTCAAATATTAGGCATGTTTTAACACAAGGTGGTGAAAACCTAGATTACTTGAAATATATATTTTTTTAATGGAAGATTGCTGATAAAATCTCCATGACGGCATGGGAAAAAGCATGTCTTGTGTATGTTTCGACATAAAGTCCTAAACTGTGGCAGCAGAAACTCCCAGGAGGGGAAAGCAGAGGTGCCAAACTACTAGAATGCTTTATCAGAGCAAAAAATAAATGTTAGCTCTTAAAGTAACAGTAAATTGGAGTACTCCCAACTGAAGAAGTGCACCACAACTGGAGAAAAGGGGGCAGGAAGGGACACTGACATGATCTGCGAGGCTGTAGGTGGGTTAGATGTCCTGCTCAGCAGCACCTCAGAACAATAAAAACCTCTACAGCTGCTTATAAGTAAATTTTCCAGCAGAATATTGGTTTGTACTACAACAAGGAGGTTTGATTTAGTGTGTATTTCAAAATATAAGAAATGACTTGTAACATTTTTCGGATACAGTGCTTAGCAAAATTATTCATACCGCTTTAAATGTTTTTGTTTTGACCACAAACCTCAAAGTATTGTATTGGGATTTTAGGTGACAGACCCGTGGAGCTTAGTTGAGAAAAAATAGAGTATGCTGTCTTTTAAAAAAACAAAATGAACATTTGTACTCTGCGCCCATTTACCTTCCTTTCGCTCCATGAGATCCAGTTGCCTTCAAAAGTCCCTGCTCTGTAATTCAATCTTACTATACATTTACCAGCCACTTTATTAGGTACACCTTGCTCATACTTTGCCTTCAGAACTGACCTAACTCTTCACGGCACAGATTTGGCTAAATTAAACGTGCTCCACCACCAGAGGTTGCGCTACTATTTTATTATTATTTTTTTTTTTGTCAGTCATTTTGACTGATGGGGTCAAAAACATCTGGTCATAATAAATTTTTACCCATCAATTTTTTAAAAGATTATAGTAACATATTCAGTAGTTAATTTTCATTTATTTTAGGTAATATTCTATCCGAACAAACTCATCAGAGAATCCACATCGTGCCATCCCACATCTAGTAGATTAATAAGTTACATGTATTATGAACATTTCACCTGGTGTTGCCTGAACGCACTGCAAGGAGCTGAACTGCTCCGCCTGTGCATAATAGAGGCTGAAGCGCCACTTCAGCCATAGTTTTAAAATCAGGGAGCATTTCTCTAAATGAAGTGATCAGAATTCTGCAAGACTCTCTGAACTAGGGCTTTTCTGATCGCTTCAGCAGGAGGAAATCCCCCTGCATGCGCTCTTTTTGCATCAGTGGTGAAGCTGCAGCGATCTGTCACCGCCAGTCTGTGTCCGATGCAGTCACAGATGCTCTCTATCCCTCCGTAACTCTACAACGCACTGTTAGCTTGCGGATAACGAGATGCATTGGATACAGTGTCCAGGTCTGGGGGGATGCTCTCCTAGGAATCTTTTTTTGATTGATTTAGTTACCTGAACTCTGTGTATAAAGTTGGAAATGCCTGCATATTTGCACCAAGTGGTCAAAGATGTGAAGACGGTCTTCAGATTTTTCTATCACCGTTAAACAAACATGGAAAAGGCCACCGCTCATCCGTCAAAATCTTATTGTAAGGTGCTGCTGAATTTAATCACCATTGGAATCATAAAAATATAGCAGCCGCACACTCAAATACTGTGCAATATCAATTTTTAATGCAAGCTTTCGGTCTTGCGACCTTCTTCGGGCATACAAACAAAGTGAATGTGATCATACATAAGGGCTCTTGCCAATCACCTCTCCTGATTGTATAATGCCAGACACCTGTGTTCACATGGCAAAGGCTAAAAAGACAAACAAAATGGTGGACTGTAAAGACGTGACACTTCCAAGCGGGTGAAATCCCCAATATATAAGCACATTAACATCTGAAGACAGGAAGATGTTTAGAGAGAAGCTTAAAATCTGTATTGACGACAGAATCGACATTATTCAAAGCCCCTGTGAGATCTGGGAAAATAGTTAGTCCGGTGTCTTGGTCACAAATCTGCTGGGGAGACATTTGTTCCTATTTAATAGAAAGCCCTGGACCCTTCACTCATGAAAAATGTAAGGCTTTCAAAAGTCTGGAGGCCTACGATTATTTGGTTTCAAGGAAAGTTGGGCCAATCTCTTCTGCGAAAAAGAAATCCGTGGTCGTGCTAAAAGCAGAGGTCAGACCTGGCCAAGCAGTCAGTGTGATTCGCACGAAATGTGTAGTGGCTGTTGTACAATTTCAGTTGTCCTGTGACTTGAGAATTTTAATGGCGTCTGGCCTCTGGTGAAAAACTGAATATCACAGCTTGCGCAATTCTTCTTTTTTTTTTTTATCCAGTCTTTGAGAAACCTGCAGTCATGCAGCAGCTTTAATGTTTAATGTGGAAGCATCTGTCAGGGATGCTGACAGTTGCTGCAGGGATCCAAGCTTTCTACGGAGCGTGCGGCCGGTTTAATCTCCCACAACCATCTTTCGTTTTTTTGCTGTCCTTTTTCATACGGAATTGGAAAAATAAAACTTTTTATCAGGCCCCCAACGGGCCGTACAATAGACCACAGAGCAAGAGTGAAGCATCTGCTTTGCTAAATCCTCTTCCAAACGTGCAAAACAATTGAATTCTAGGTAATATACGCTCTTTTTGCCCACCCAATCTCGTGATGCAATGAGAGGAAACATAAACATTGACGTCACAAAAGATTTGCCTATTGAAGGTGCTCAATCAGATTGAGATCTGGTGACTAGATCTGTCTAGCCCACTGGAGTACAGCAATCTCATTGTCGTGGTCAAGAAACTAGTTTGAGATGATTTGACCTTTGTTACATGGTGAGCTGTCCTCCTGGAAGTAACCATCAGAAGGTAGGGAGACTATGGTCATGAAGGGATGGACATGGCCAGAAACCATACTCGGCTAGGCTGTGGTGTTTTAAATGAGGCCCGGCTATATATATATATAACAACATGCATCAACACCATACTCGAGCGGGAGGATGGAGGCTAGGGGTCTTTTCCCACCCCTGTTCGCTACGGGCCATCAGGGGTTGGGGTCCGGAGGGGGACAGGCGGTCTGGTCGGGGTCCTGGGCTGTCGGGCTGCTTTGCCACTGTGGGGCCCTTGGCGGTCTGCTTGTCTCCATCCTAGAAGGTAGGGGGTCCACCTCCCGGGTCTGGGGGCTGGTGGCTCTGCTGGGGCATCGGTACCTGGACCTGGGAGCATAAAGTGTGCATGGGGTGTGTGAGTGAGGGTACAGCGTCATTTTTTTGGGTGTCTTAGTGAGTCAGTGAGAATGTATGTGTTTAAGAGGGAGGGAACGTATGACTGTGTCTGTATGTCTTTGTCTACCTGTCAGGTTGGATCTTGGTCTGCTCCCTCGCCTGGCGCACCTCAGGCCTTACACTTAATGGGGGGCCTATTTCCCCTCCGTCACACCCCGCCGGTGACGGGGGCCCCTGCCTGCCGGTGCGCCGGTGGTCAATCCGGTTCGGACCTGGTGCGTGCCTGGCCGGGCCTGGGGGGGCCGGTGTGTCGGTCGGCCGATGCGCTGGGCCGATATCTTCCTTTGGTTGGTTGGGTCACCTCTTTTAGAGGTGCCAGGTTTGGGATTGTTGGGTGGTGCCTGCTCGGTGGCTCGGCGGGATGCGGATCTGGCGTCTCTGCTCGTTTGATCACCTGTTCTGTGCGCACCGTGCGTGGCCGGTTCATTGGCGGGTTGGACCGGCCCTGGCCCTCGTTTGAGGCCTGGTCTCGGCGCCCTGCGTTGCGCGGGATCAGGACCCGGGAGCTGGTACAACTTGGCGTCCAGATGCTGACTGAGCCCGGCCTGGGGATGTTGTCCGTCCCCTGCGGCTATTGGTGGGGCGCTGGGATGTTGGCGGTGGGGATTGGCCTAGGGCGGAGGCGTCGCGTGGCGGCCGGCCGCGGCCCCTGCAGTGCCGGGGGCCCCTCATCGGCCGGTCCCTTGTCGGGTCCCTGCTGGGGGTTGGGGTGCCCCTGGGCCCCGGCTCCCCCGGTCCGTTGGCTGGCCCGCCCCGGCGCGGCCGGTTGCCGGCGGAGCCCGTGGGCTCGTCACTGCTGCCCCCCGGGCCCCTGCATAGTGGCCGCTGGATGTTCCGCTGGGGTTCTCCTTTGCTCCTCTCTTGGGGGATGCGGTCGGCCCCGGCCGGGTCCGCCTGGGGCTCTGGCGGTCCTTTGGACGTCTTTGCTCCGATCTCCTTCATGTCTGCATCGATTCCTGGGGGACGGATTGATGTCTTCTCACACCAACTATCGAACACTCTTATGGAGAAACCTTATATGCACCAGCATGCTAACACACACACATAGATGTGGGGTCTCTGGTATTTAAGGATATATTCTTGGGCTTAGGTTATCATTACTAGAGCTTGATTAATCGGTACCATGAGTTTTTCTGTGACATTGTTGTTGTATTTTTATATCTATTTTTGTGTGATGTGGTTGTGTTATTCTTAAGTTCACAATGTTTGGTTGGGTTTGTCGATGTTCCTTTTTCGTGTTTTGTTTTTCCCCCTCTCTCTGCCGTCCTGTGGGTATGGAGGCAGACTTCAATGTTTTCCTGTGTTTTCTTTGTTCCCCTTCCTCTCTTGTATTTTCAACTCACCCTCTCTCATGACATTTTGTTTCCTACCTCTCTTCTTCATCTTCTTTCTTTCTTCTCCTTAATTTTCCGTCTCCGTGTCCATAACATCAGGAAATAAAAACCCCAACAATTCATAATAAAGATTTTTCACACATAAATCAAGTGGAGTACTATAGCAAAAGCTGTACTGCTCCGCTTGTGAAAGTAAATCTGTTGGGCTTCTACTTGGTACTCAGACACCAATTCTGAGCTCCACACTGCCAAACAGGACACGTTAAAAAAAAAATAAAAATAAATAAATGAGGCCCGGCTGGTAGTAAGGGAGCAAGAGGATGTCCCCCACACTATTATATCAATAGCAGCAATCAGATCATTTCATGCCAACCATCTAAATGACTCACTGGACCAGGCAACATTTTGCAATCAGTTATTCAGTTTTTGTGAACTTGCATATATTATAGCATTAGTTTCCGGTTGTTAGGTGACCGGAGGAACAGCTGGTGTGATCTTCTGCTGCTGCAGCCCAGTTTAGAGTTTTATTGCGGAATATGAGATAATGAACAGCATAATGAAGCCTAAGAGACACCGGAAAAGTCTGGCTTCAAGTTTTGCAAAAGGTTAACTCAGAGTTAGGTTATTAAATCCCAAGCGGTGAACATCTTGCAGAATACAGTCATCCAAAAATGAAAACAAAACACAGCACAACTCCAAACTTACCAAGCAATGGCTGTCCATCTAAGCTGCCGGTCGGGCTAGGAGAGTATTGGAATCGGAGATGCAGCCGAGAAGGTGCTATCTCTGAAGAAGGTGCAGCGATCCACAGACCAACTGTTGACGTGACCATCATTAGTCGTCCACTCCACAAATCTAGTCTTTTTTGTTTGTGCCGAGAACCATTGTTGGAAGAAGGTTACTAAAAATTCCCGTTTGCATTTTGCCAGAACACGGGAAAGTGCTCCGGGTCACAGGACAGAAACGTAATTTCTTTTTAACGGCCCAACATGCAAATTGTTGTGTGGCAGAAAAAGAACGACATGCAATCACCACAGTGAAAAATGTCGGCAGCATCATGCTGTGTTGATGCTCTCCTTTAGCTGGGACAAGGAACCCCGGTTAAGAGTTGATAAAAATATGAATAGAGCTAAATACAGGGCAATCCTGTCAGAAAGTGTGTGCAAAAGACTTGTGACTCTAGTAGAATCTCTCCTAGCAAAACAACAACCCTAAACATACAGCCAGAGCTACAATGGAATGATTATATTTACATGTTATGTTGGTGCATTGACTCAGGTTAGATGTATGCAAATACATGCCACACTTTTGAGATTTGTTAAAAAATAATAAAGAAATAGTTTCCCCTTAAGGTTATAGTTACACACAGCACTCCTTTGTGTTGGTCTCTCACATAAAATCCTTATAAAATACATAGAAATATGTGGCTGTAACAGATGAAAAAGTAAAAAATGTTTGGTATAAATTCACTGAATATACAACAGAAATGTGTGGGGATTTTCCCTAATTGTCTGATATGTAGCTATAGTGTTAATCTTTCCCAGTTCAGCTGGATTTGAGCTTTTGCTTCTTCCTAAATCTATTTCCTATCTTCTGTTGTGTGTCTGCCGCATTGAATAAACTCACGATTTCCCCACCTTTCTCTGTTTTCAGACATCGACGAATGTGAGACAAACTCCCACCACTGTAACCCCACCCAGGTCTGCATCAACACAGCCGGCGGCTATACCTGCTCCTGCACAGAAGGTTACTGGCTCATAGCTGGACAGTGTCAGGGTGAGAGAGCTGCTGTTGCAAGCATGATTTTTGACAAAAACTGCTCAAGGGTTTGTATTTTCAGCATTATGACAGTACACATATGCACCTATATCTCTTACATTTTCCAACGTTTCTTCTATGTTTTATGCATTTTACATTATACTGTGAAGCACATTGTGATATTTCAGGTGAAAGGGGCTCTAATAATCAAATTTACTTACTAATTTACAGTTTTTGAGGGTTTTGAGGTCTAAATATTCATCTATGACCTAAAACCCCTTTCAGTATTAAAACTTTTAAAAAGCCCATCACTGTTGTCAGGTAGCATTGCATGGTCTTTGGGGGAACTAATAATAACCTTTTAGCAGTGGCAAGCTTTGATATGGGAAGCTGCCTATGGTGGCAGTAGAAGAGGGGGGAAGAGCACAAAATACCCTACTCACAATAAGTTAAGGATATCGTGAGAGACTCAGTGGATGTCATACATATGGTGTTTGTTTCACTTCAGAGATTTTTGGGATAGGGAGGCAATTGTATTGGGGTGATAGACACACCCCATTTTGTGTTTTTTCACGTAATGGTCTCACTGTGTACAGTATGCCTTACTGTAAGGCAAGGCAATTTTATTTGTATAGCACACTTTCAACAACAGGGTAATTCAAGGTGCTTTAATTGATTTGGTGATTTAAAAACAAAAACAAAACAAACAAAAATGGAATTTAACATTGGAAATTAAAAGTAAAAGTAGCAAATTAGCATGAAACACACATTACACATGATGCACAATAACACATGATACACAATAAAGCAAGAGAAAATAAAAAAAGCAAGAGAGCATGAACACATTTCATACATATGACATCAAGCCTTTACTCAAAGCCAATTCTAAACAGATGGGTTTTTAGTCTCGATTTAAAGCATGTCGGAGTTTTAGCAGCTCTACACTCGTCAGGAAGTCTGTTCCAGATAAGGGGAGCATAGAAACTGAAAGCTGCTTCTCCATATTTTGTTCTGAGTCTAAGGATGTTTAGTAGGCTAGAGTTGGAGGACCTGAGAGGTCTTGGTGGTTGGTACGGTGACAACAGGTCTTCAACATATTTTGGTGCTAAGCCATGTAATGATTTATAAACCAGTAGGAGTATTTTGAAGTCTATTCTCTGAGCTACAGGGAGCCAGTGTAAGGACTTTAGAACTGGGGTGATGTGCTCTACCTTCCTGGTTCTAGTGAGGAACACGAGCAGCAGCGTTTTGGATCAGCTGCAGCTGTCTGATTGACTTTTTAGGCAGACCTGTGAGGACACTGTTGCAGTAATCAATCCAACTAAAGATAAACGCATGGATGAGTTTTTCCAGGTCCTGTTGCAACATTAGTCCTTTAATCCTAGAAATGTTCTTCAGGTGATAGAAGGCTGACCTTGTTATTGCCTTTATGTGACCCTGGAGGTTCAGGTCTGAGTCCATAACTACACCTAGGTTTCGTGCCTGATCAGTAGTTTCCAGCTGTATTAATTGAAGCTGTGTGCTGACTCTTGATCGTTCATCTTTGTACATATTGGGGCCAACACCAAAAAATACTAAAGAAAGCCCTTTTCAATGTGGCATTAATTTCAACATTCTATGAGTTTAAAAAGCTGGTATTGTCAGTAAGCCATTCCAACTTCATCCTTCAAACAGCCATGAACACACGACGTCACTTAACGGACGAGCAGCGCCACCTGGCCATAGCGCGCCTTCGGGGCAGTGGCAGGCAGTCAGATGTTGCATGTGAACTTGGCGTGTCTCAAAGTGTCATCAGCCGACTTGCATAAAGACACAGAACTACTGGTAGAGTTCGTGACAGACCCAATAGTCGAGCCCCACGAGTGGCAGACCGCAATGATGACCAATACCTATGTACTCGGACATCGTCATGCAACTGCCACACAGCTGCAGGCCTGTTTACGAGATGTGAGGGGTACTAGGGTTTCAAGACAAACCATTCGCAACCGACTCCACTGCTTTGGCTTGAATGCCAGACGAGCGTTGCAGGTGACTCCACTGACACCAAGACACCGCCATGAGCGTTTGCAGTGGGCACAAGACCATGTGTCCTGGACAATGCAGCAGTGGTCTACCGTCCTGTTCACTGATGACTGTTGTGTCACCTTGCACAGAAATGATGGTCGTCAGCATTGCTGGTGAAGGCGAGGTGAGCAATATATTCTGAGGTCAACATGGTCCCCAGGATTAGCTTTGGTGGAAGAATTGTAACAGTCTGGGCAGGCATCACCAGTCAGCGCAAAACTGATTTGGTTACTGTAGATGGCTCAGTCACTGTAAGTTCTTACCTCAGGGACATCATAGAACCCATCATCATCCCCCAATGCCGCCAGTACACCCCCAACTTTCTGTTCATGGATGATAATCCTTCACCACTTCGTGCCAGAATTGTCA
This sequence comes from Valencia hispanica, assembly GCA_963556495.2. NCBI lineage: Eukaryota > Metazoa > Chordata > Actinopteri > Cyprinodontiformes > Valenciidae > Valencia > Valencia hispanica. Next base: position 33,051,791 of record OY747720.1, read on the forward strand.
CAGCTCGACTTCAGGACGTAGGAGTGCCTCATATGGTATGGCCAGCAATTTCCCCTGACCTGAACCCCATAGAGCACGTTTGGGACCAGCTGAAGCAGAGACTGGATGATCGTAGCCCACCCCCACGTGACCTGGCAGAACTGTATGTAGCACATGTGGAAGAGTGGAACACATTGCCTCAGGACAATATCATGGAGGCTAGTGAGGAGCATGAGACGTCGCTATCAAGCTGTCATTGCAGCAAACGGTGGAAACACCTGCTACTGACATTGTCAATTTGTGTTATATGGGGCTTTCCTTGTTATTGTCTACATTTTGGGGTAATAAATATTACACTAATGAAAATGGTGTTTCTTCTCATTCATTATTAGTATAATCAAAGGATATTTTTACTTATTTCATTAAAATTCATACCAAATAGAAATAGCACTCATGTAAATAACAATATCCCTAACTTATTGTGAGTAGTGTAATTAAAAAAAACCATTTCTGTCTCAGTTGTGCTCTGAATGATTGTGTGTTGCCTTTTATGGATGCAAGCGCTATCAATAAGGAGTTGGCACATCCTGTTTGCTGCTGACATCGGAGGAAGCGGGTTATCTGATTGGGCGAAACATTTCCCCCTGCCCCACCTCTGAGATGATTTTCTGGGATTGATTGGTTTTCAGGAGGCGTTGTGGTGTCAGTCAAACTTATGTCAGAATATGAAGTTCATCTTCTTCTCTGCATATTGTGCATTACTACACTAAGTTGATGTTTTTATCGTTATACAGACTGCACATCTAGAATTAAAGTGGTTTGATTTGCTTGTGATTTATTGTCAAAATGGTGCATATCCAAGATGGCTATAGATGTGACCAATTAAAACCGTGAGAGCTGTAGTTGAAGTAAAGCAGCTGCTTATCTAGTCTGTATATGTTTCGTGTTTTATAACTAGCTTCTCTCTCTTCTTTCAACCAGATATCGATGAATGCCGTTACGGTTACTGCCAACAACTGTGTGCCAACGTCGCTGGCTCTTATTCCTGCTCATGTAATCCCGGCTTCCTCCTTAATCCAGACGGCCGGACCTGTCAGGGTACGTAGACTTTACAGCAACGCAACGCCGGAACAATAAAGCTGATTAACAAACTTATGCAGCATGTTTTTTTTTCTTTAAGTTTTTTTCATTTTGGATGCTACTAAATCAGCGCACATGCTTACAAGCAGCTCGAACAGACATTAAACTCAGACATGAGCCAAGATTTTTTTTCTCTAAAGTTGAAATGAAAATGTTAATAGTATGAAGTAAATTATAGGCTCTCTAAATGTAAAATTGTGCTTAAAGAAAGTATTACCAGGCAGAGTTATGTTTTTTTTTGTTTTAAAATAGAAAATAAATGTTTATATGTTGAAAAAGTGTACTTAGTTAGCAAGGTAGCGACCTCAGTTAATATGCTTTATTTATTTATTTATTTATTTATTTATTTATTTATTTATTTATTAATTTTTGTTTTGAAAATGAGATCACAAGAAATATAATCAAACTACTTTTGCTCACCTTTAATATAAAGTATCCTGTGCAGTTTAATTAAAAAAATTAACAAATCTATTGCAGACGGGGGAAAAAACTGTTCACACCCTTAAACTATCCCTGTAAAACCAAAGATTAATAAACCCTACCAATAATACTTTAATATTATCTTAAACACCTTTTCAGCATCCAGTCGTCTGAAGTCAAAGTCTGTCAACATCATTTGGGAATATTGGCCCTACCTCTGCAGAAGTCCTCCAAATCTATTGGATTCAGTCAGTCAGATTTAGATTTGGCCTGTCATCATGGTAGTTCATGCTGCAAATATGTCTAAATTAGAGATGAAGAACAAGAAAGCACCACGGCGCAACCGCAGAATTGATCCTTATGTACGTAAAGCAGACTGATTCCTCTGGTGTGTTCCTGTTCGATGCTGACAGTGAACAAGTCACAATAATGTTGTTTCTTCATTGAAATTAGAGCTTCACAATCTATCAAATCAGTCATCACTGCGATATCACAATGGCAAAGGAGAGCTTAGAAGCAATTTTTGGTAGGCTAGTTTTTAATTCAACTGTCAAGCATTAATGTTATACATATTGATCACATAGTTGGTGAGTGGCAGGGACTGTAACTGGCTGGTATACTAAAGAACACAGGGACATTGAGCAAAGGCAGAGAAAGAAAAAGGCCCGATAAATCATCACAGCTACATCTTTCCCTGATTTGTCTCTGTTCATTTAGGTTCATGCTCAGATTGCTTGTATACATTTCTAAAAGACAATTTAAAATGACTAATAAACCTTAACCAGTTTTAACTCGAACATTTAGAACATCTCCACCTCCTTTATTGAGTCCTTTTTTGTCATTGCAGACCATTTAGTGGAACGAGGAAGTAAAACAAAGGTTACTAAACAGTTTCTAGATTAAAAACCTTTTAATAATACAGCTACAATTTTGAAAAAGCATATTATTCATTGATTTACTTCTTTTTTTTTTGTGCCCAATTTTCCTACACTTCATTGTGATTTGTCGTCTCATCACAGCTGTCAACTGTTTTTCATAAACTTGCACATATCCAGAGTCTGTGACCCTGGGTTTGACCCTCGGAGCCGATAACCAGCTTTGTGGTGTCGCTTAAGCTTGATCTCCAAGTAAACCCTTAATATTCCTGCGTTCCCTTTTTGTTCACTAGATGTGGATGAATGTGTTGAAAAACCCTGCAGTCACGGCTGTTTCAACACCTACGGCTCTTTCATGTGTAACTGTGATGAAGGATTCGAGCTGGCGTCCGATGGCACAACTTGTATTGGTGAGGATATTTACTGTATGCTTCTCAGGGAGAAAAATGTTTTACATCTTCTCACTCACACAGAGATAATAGGTCAAATAAAGCCATTTCTGATTCAAGTTCTTTTCTGAACAACAAAATTAACTCTGTTTCCATCTGATCATACACATATAATTAGACAGAGCTTGTGCACCCGCACAGATCATACATGTTGTCTTGCAAAAAAGTATTCATACTTCTTGAACTTTAGCTCTAGCTGTGGATTTAGGGTTGGTGTTGTAGTGAAGGCCAATCTCCGCCCCAGTCTCCAATCTTTTGCAGCTTCTGTAGCAGATTTTCATTCATCCATCTTACCATCATCTCTGTCCTGCTGCTCTCTCCCTACTACATAACCCCATACCCACAGCATGATGCTGCCCCCACCATGTTTCCTGATGGGGATAATGTGGTCAATTTCATGTGCAGTGTTTGTTTTTCACCACATATTAAAAGCCATAAAGTGCCATTTTGTCCTCACCTGACCAGAGGACCTTCTTTTCTTGTTTGTGTCTCCTTCATGTCTTGTACGCTTAGTACCTCTGACATCTTCCAAAAAGTGTTTTTCTAATTTTCTTGCCGCTCTTTCATGAAGGCCAGATTTGCAATTCTCCCACCTGAAGTGTGAATCTCCGCAGCTCCTCCAGATTTACTGTAGTCCTCTTGGATGCTTCTCTGACTAATGCACACTTTTCTTGGGATCTGAGGCCTTCACATAACAGCTGTATTTGTACTGATATTAAATTAGACGCTGATGGACTCTCTCTGCGAATTAGGTGATCTTTGGAGAAGGTTGGTTTCTTGCTACATGAAGAAATTAGAAGAAAAAAATTATAAGAGTGTGAAAGCTTTTTCAAGACACATGACTACCTACTGAGGTCAGAGTTTTCAGTGCTTTCCACTTTTGCATATGATTGATTAATGGAGTAACCCAGAGCAGGTGGAGGAGGCATGGACAAACCCCTTCCAGATGCATCAAAGCGGGCTTCTTCAGCTCCCTTAGTGCGAGGTGACATTTCATGTTCGTTTAAACTATGTTTGTTTTTCCTTTAGACCTGGATGAGTGCAGTTTCTCTGAGTTTCTGTGCCAGTACAGATGTGTGAACACCCCCGGCTCGTTCTCCTGCATCTGTCCGCCCGGATATTATTTATATGAGGACAGCAGGAGCTGTGAAGGTAAAGTTCACCAGGGAGGACAATCACTCTAATGCATCTTGTAGTTTTCTCTACAACAGAAACAGATTGCACTGGTTTGTTGTGATGCTAATCAGTCACTTTCCTCTTGGTGGTTAGATATTTTTTTGACATGAAGCTGAGAAAATGCCAGTAAATGCAATAACTGTGATCTTGTTGATGCCTTGTTGCTGTGGTTCTGATCATGTGGATATTTCACTGACTTGTATTGTCGTGTGCTTGATTTCAAAGACTTCAATGAATGTGACACTGGTAACAACACCTGTACAACACAACAAGTGTGTTTCAATTTCCAGGGAGGCTACACATGCCTGAATCCTTTACAGTGTCAACTTCCTTACGTCGCCCTTAGCGACAAGTGAGTTGTCCTTCACCTTTTTATCACATACCAACATAGTTGGTTTCTTTTGTGTGCAAAATCTCTAAACCCTTCCCTATCTCCACTACTCTACAGCCAGTGTATGTGTTCAGCTGAGAACCCTGCCTGCAGGGACTTGGCTTTCACCGTTCTGTACCGACACATGGACTTGTCATCGGGGCGCAGTGTGCCTGCAGACATCTTCCAGATGCAGGCCACCACGCGTTACCCGGGCGCCTTCTACATCTTCCAGATAAAGTCGGGCAACACTGGACGAGAGTTTTACATGAGGGTGAGCAGCACTCCGAGTCCATGAACAGAAGATGTGATGAAGAAAGGGCGGTCAGAATGAGTCGCCGTGTATTAAGAAGGAAGGAAAACATCACCACCTGCAGAAACCATGCCAATGTGCAGTTCTAAGAGATTGCTGGAGTGAAGGGGAAAGCGAACTGCATTAAGTTAACTTCTCGCCTGTATCAGATTCACTACTAAATCACAAATGACAACTTAGTGGTAAAAGCTGCAGCCAAAATCAGTTTTTGACCTACCTTGCATAATTAAAAATGCTAAATGATTATCGCAAAAACCAGGTTGCGTCAAACTGACTTTTAAATATGCTCAAACTGACCTTTGAAAATAACCTGTCAATCACAAAAAACCCTCTATTTTTAACTTTTGGTATTTTTTTTATGAATCAAAAAGCTTTTTTCCCCCCCAGGCTTCTACAACATTAATTCACAAGTGCAATGTTTTCTACAATTTTCTTTTTCCTTGTGTTGGAGTTTGAAGCTGATGATACCCTACAGTATATCATTTCTATGTCTGAAATATGCAAATAAGCAGGAATACAAAAGATGCACAGTTGAAAGATCCCAAAGAGTAATAACATGATAATGGCTCATTAAACATTGGCTATGCAAGATAAAGGAAGTGATGGCAAAGTCTTTGGCTCCAATTTGAGTCAATATTGCAAAGACGTGGATTGTGATTTGTCTCATTGAGGAAGAGGAACTTTGCTAAGATGTTGTATGAGAGCAAGCAGCTCGGAGACCTAGCAGACTGGCAGATTTCAAAGGGCTTCTAGGTGAGCTAAGTCTGCCTGCAATGGTGAACAGATACACAATTATGCTGGCTGTGTTTAGATAAATGTGCTTTCTGCTCAACTACTATTAGCATGTTCCTCAAAAACACTCTGCAACCGGATCAGTCTTCCTCATACTAGTAAACTAAGCTGTGAGGAGTGAGGCATCGCTGCCGTGAATGTAAGCCGCTAAAAATGTCACGTTTCTCTACATTATCAGTCAAAGGTTTACTAGCGATACCCTAACCACACATAAGGAATGTAGATGCCAAAGCCTATATTCTGAGTACCCCATCTATGATGCCACTTAAACTCTATAAATCTGTTAAGGTAATCATTATTTTTTTTAAATATACATAAAGTTCACAGAAGTGCAGTGAAGATTCTAAACAATCAGAAAGTTGCTGCAGTCAAATAATGTCATTTATTTCACTCAGACACTGAAGGTCTCACGAGTCGCTCCTGCAATGAATTTTTGGGAGTTAAATGATGCAGGAAAATTGTTCATGTAAGGTTTCAGGCCGATAAAACATTTGGTGTTTTGAGAATCTTTTCTTTTGCAATTTCTTGGAGAGAGAGAGATTTTTGACATACCACTGCTGATGATTGGTTAAAACAGAGCTTTTCAAGAGTTGCGTAGCGTGTGCCATTTAATTATTCTAGGTGTAGAAGACAGCTTTTAGATAAGACTTCAGGGTCAGGTTAAGTTCTAAAAAATTAAAAGCAGCCTAAGTAGTTATGGTCTGCTTTGGAAATGTAATGTAATAAAACAATCCGACAATATAAAGAGATGGCGGCATCTGAACCTCACCTAACAGTTTGTGGAAAAGGGCTCGGTTTTTTGAAGACTGGGGAGGATGTACAACTTGCAGTGTGTCACCAGTAGATGGAGCAATTCACTTGTTCCCTTTCTCTGAGCTTTGCTTTGTTTGAGAAAAACTGAAGGATTTTACAATAAGTATCTTTGACAATAACTCCGCTAGCACATCAATGTGAGGCTGAGGGAAAAGAATACACGCTTTTCAAAATGTTATGCCTATAAAAATCTGAAATGTGTGGCATGGATTTGGGTTTTGATCTCCCTGACATGATTTTTTGTCGACAACTTATGTTGTAATTACTCTTTTAACAAAAGACCTCAAGCTCAGTTAGATAGGAGGGAGAGCATCTGTTTCAAGACTTAAGATTCCTCAGTTAGATTTCACTCTGGACTTAATCTTTTAGATATATAGATGATTTGATCTTAGCCATTCCATTATTGCTCTGGTTATATGTACACGGCTGTTGTCCTGCTTACAAGGTAAACCTGCACCCCAGTCTAAAGTCTGTTTTACATCATCTTCCTAGTATGCCTAGTATTGTGCTAAATCAGTATTCCCATCCACTCTGGCCAGCTTCCCTGTCCCTGCTGATGGAAAAATATTGCTGCAGCATTATTCTGTAAACACAATGCATCACTATAGGGATTGTGTTTATGGGGTTACTTTCAGCTGGGTTTCCTCTAGATGCTCAAAGCTCCAGAAACATTTTAATAGCCCCATTTTTGCTTAAAATTTCTCTGCAACTTCCTCCCTGATCCGTCTGCTGTGTTTCTTGGTCTTCATGATGCTGTTTATTCTCTAATGTTCCCTAACAAACCACTGAGGCCTTCACAAAACAACTGAATCAGTACAGAGATTGAATTATCTCTCAAGTGCACTCTATTTACTAATTAGGTGACTAAAGAATATCATTATTTGTGTTTAATTTGATTTCAGGGTATCGATTTTAAGGGTAGAAAACAGAACGCCGGCCACACTTTTTAGATTGTAAAAAAAAAAAAAAAAAAAAAAAAAAAAGTTACAACCATCTATAATTTTTCTACTTGTTTATCAACTGCTTTATGTTGGTCTATCATATTGAATCCCAGTGAAACACATTTAATTTTGTGAATGCATTGTGATAGAAAGGGGAAAAAAGTTAAAGGGGTCATGAGTTCTTGTGCAAAGCACTATAAATAAATGTGGCGGAGAGCCGAGGGTTTGTTCTTGTAAACCAAAGCTGTCTCGCTTCATTCATTCCTTGCATTCCTCCCCTCGTTCTTCTCTTACAGCAAACCAGTAACGTGAGCGCCACCCTTGTCCTGACGCGGCCGATCAAGGGACCGAAGGAGGTGGTGCTGGACCTGGAGATGGTCACGGTCAACAACGTCATCAACTTCCGAGGAAGCTCCATCATCAGGCTGACGATTTTCGTGTCGGAGCACCCGTTCTGAGCGCGAGAACCCTCACTGCACAAGACAGTCATGCATCACTTGCAGCTGCACTCACATGTAACTGGTATAATTATTTTGAGAATACTCTATTGTTTTTGTTACACCATCAGTCAAAACACATCCGATAAGGACTCGGACAAGATCAGCTGGAATACGCTGGAATGTCCTCAGGTTTCCTGGATACTGAGCTTTTACGGCTGTGGACACAGAGGAATATTTATAGTCTACAAGTTCATACACCCTCCTCTCTGACAGTGGGGCTCAGATTACTAATTGAGTATTGGTGTTAATGCATGACGATCCATCTCTTCACATTTAAGCTGTGAAAGTGACCGTAAGTGGCGTCACTTTATTCTGAGGGATCATTACTGAAAACAAGACAAGCAGGTTATCGGAACAGGAGAGTAAGCTATGTGTGCGTTTCCTGGCAATGAAAAAAAAATTGTTTGAGATTATGTAACAAGCAGTCATTAACTAAAATATAGATCACAGATTCTTTTAGAGCAATAAATGACTTCATCACATCCTGGACTCTGTTTTCTAAAAGGATTTGTGTACATTATAATGCATACACCTCAGGACTTTAGTAAATTTGAAAGTAAGATGTCGTCAGCTCAAAATCATAATTTTTGTGGCATAATTTAACACATTTTTTCCAAATGGTTTTTACATAAGGGAGCTTAACCAGCTAAAATCCAGTTCCAGTCAAATGTTACATACATATACCTTCAAAAAGTTTTAAAAACAAGTCTTTTTGTAAACCACACCGTGTCGGAATTTTACATATTACTTCAACTGTGAACATTAACCACCGGCTATATTTGCATTTAAATTCGTCAGCGAGTTAAACACTTTTACTTACCATCGGCAAGCTTCTTGGTTGGGTATTTGGTTGCTGGATTTCCTGCCATGGCCACGCCCTGTTGTGTACAAGTATCAGCCATCTGACCTAAATTGTTCCCCTCAATTAAAGGGAAACCTTTCCGTTAGGTTCAGGAACAATAGAAAAAGAAGACAAAGGCTCAGGGCTACCATATACCGGAAACTTTCTGAACATAGTGCAGACCAAAAAGGAGATTCCTGCTCCAAAAACCGACACCTCTGCCCATGTGCTCAAGCCAAAAACCTTTAGAAGTGTTTTACGGTCAGACAACACAAAGATTGGGCTGTTTGGGCTCGGTTATGATAAGAAATCTTAGAAGGAGTTGAGGTACTTTCAAGTGGAAAAACCCTGTTTTAACTGTGAAGCATAGTGGTGGTAGCATCATGCAGCGGGTCTGTTTTGCAGCCAGTGAATGCTGCATTGCATGGTTGGAATCTTGAAGGAAAACTAGCTCCAAATTCTTCCACTTCCTCTCACATTGAGAGTTTGGTGTTTAAAACTTGGACACAA